>JARJLU010019388.1:0-17799 GCA_030272975.1 Sparidentex hasta | reverse complement strand
ATTTTATCGCATAATTTTTGTTATGGATTTGGCCCCAATAACCGCCCTGAAAAAGGGGGATAAAACATCTATGCGACCCTCATGGAAAAAGCGGAAAAGAAAATGAACGTATCATTTTTTTCAGGCCCAAGCGGGGCATAGTAGCCTCTGGGTAGGAATCGACTTGAGGATAGAGTTCAGGTTTATTCGCATAGACTTTATCCAGACACTGCATTCAGCTGTGGTGAATTATGCCGGATCTGGATCTTTGGTTCATGTAATGATATGGACATCTCAGGGTCTGCTGTCTTTTTTTCTTCCTTGTACTGTTTACTGTAAAGAGCCCTATATGGTTCTCAAAGCCTGGAAGCTCTTATCTCAGCATGAGGTCTCTCTGCTCCAGCAAAACACCAGAGCACCCAGGGAGGAGGGTCTTGTTGTTTCCATCAAGGGTGAGTGGGATGGGTGGCCAGGTGCATGTTGTTATGTTGTTGTAGTTTAGGCTTGACCTCCTGGACCTTGAATCTTTAGATATTAATGTGAAAATACACATCCCTTGTGAGCCCTGCGATAGACTGGCGACCTGTCCAGGGTGTCCCCTGCCTTCGCCCTAAGTCAGCTGGGATAGGCTCCAGCCCCCCCGCGACCCTACAGAGGATTAAGCGGCGTACATATATATGTACAGATAATGGATGGATGGATGGACATCCCTTGTGACAGGGTTGTACCATATTGTCTTTTCATGATTATATCTGTGTTCATTTTTAAATGATGAGAACTCATATTGTGATAATGGCAGTATTCATACTCGTGGACATAATGCAAAAAGTAAAATGTGTACCAGCTCTATGGCGGAGGAGGCTGTTATAAACAGTGAACGACTTTTTGGTTGGTCAAAGAGTCAAAAATCAGAACTGCTATTGTGAGTTATAAATCCAGAATATGTTCCGTTATTGTAATCGTATCATTACGAATGTCATCACCGAAATGCCCTGAAATACTGTGATATTAGCTCAGGGCCACATCGCCCATCCCTACTTTGTGATGTAAAGGATGCCAAGGTAAGTTATTGGTGTCTGGTATCTTTTGAACATAATGAGTGGACTGTTGGGTGGAGGCATTTAAATGCGTCATGATCTTTCACAATCCCCAAAAGTGTTTAAAGCAGGTCCCCTGGGGTGTTAATGTAGAGTTTGGATGGGTAAATGGGCTCCCACACATTTTCTTGTAAAAGTTTTTAACCATTTTTAGGGTATGTTCCTGTGAACCAACAACAGTAAGTCCCCACCTCCACCTACGCGCAAACAACTGAACACTGAAGGCAGCAAAATGTCAACTTGGACTGACAGAGACAGACAGACAGACAGAGAGACAGAGCTATGTCTTTCTAGTTTATCTGTGTTGTGTTCTGTCAAAGGTATCATTTGTCCCATAGTAAGAAAAGTCTCAGAGTCAAGCATCTTTGATACTGCTTTTATAAAACATTGAATCAAAATCACTCTGCTCATCCATTAATATATGATAGTCAAATATAACAACACCAAATCTACTCATTGTATAAGGTAATAAATAACAAATGCACATGTTAAACTTTCAGCTTTGGTAACTGAAACTAATTTGTTTTATAGCAAAATCATGCAGAACTTATTTCTGCAGCCTCAATGTCAAAATTTTGGCAGATGAAACAAGTGCTTTCGCTCCTTCTGATCAGCTCTTTTTTTACAGTCTTTGTGCTGTGTTGTGTCTTGATGACAGTCTCTGTTGGTAGTGGACAAAAAACTGACTCTGATTAGACTGTCAACTAAGACATGATGGTCTGGACTAAACCAGTATGAGACATATGGAGTGTATTACTGGTTGACTGGGCTCCAGTGTGCGGTGGTATTGGATTGGTTGCTCACTGTTCTCTAATGACTACTGGATTGGTTATCCAAGCATTCCAGACAGAAAGTGAGAGACGGTAAATGTTGGCCCTGAAGTGATTCATGCTGAATTTGAACCTGTTGAAATGCTGGGTATCAGACACAATCAAAATCTTTGTTATTCTAATAAATGCAAAGCCTCCACATAGTGATTTATTTGTCTGCAGGTTGTGTGTCCCAGCTGAGCATTTAACATCTTTATCATTTAGACCATAAAGACTTGCTTACAGCTACAAGGCACTTTGTGTGATTTGGATCCTGCTAAGAGAGATAAAAACAGAGGGAGCCTCAGAGTCAACATGTGTTTCTCGGTACCATTCATCATTGTTGGACCTGGGGCTGCAGAAAATGAAAACTGTTGTGATGGAACGATTCGGAGTTAAAGGGTTTAAGTTGATAAGATCTCAGTGAAGATGAATGATTTTGATTGCAACATCTTGTACTCATCCATGTGAAATAATTGCATGTGACATTAAACAGTGGGGGGTTTTCTCTTTTTTAAACAACATAATCTGGACGATTATCGATTCATGATTAAATTAAAGCTACAAGGAGCGATGAAGGGGCCCTCGCAGTCCACGCGCATCGCGGCATGCTGCTGTTGGGGTGTGCCACGTAGATGTATTCAGGGCAAGACCCTCTACATGTTTGAACAATTTGGAGTAGATGGCAAATTATTTGTGAAACTTGTAATGAGTTAATGGTTTTATGGCGAAGCATCAAAATGGATCACGCCACTGGGTGTGACAAAGGTGAAAGCTTTTGATAAGTTTTGTCCACAGATGCTACTTGCAAAGTGTGTTGCAAATCGGTCAAGTGGCCTTAGTGGCTGATGGGGAAGTAGTCACCTGGGTTTCATGTCATTCAGACAGACCAGTGTGGAGATATGCAACACTGGTGTGTGTTTTGAGCAAAATGTACAGGAATAACTTTTTGTCAGGAGAGTCCACAGATGCTGTGTGCAAGGTTTCGTGCAAATTGGTGAAATCGCCTGGGAGGAGTTCGAAAAAGTAGGTATGCAACATATAATAAATATAATATGTTAGTTCTAAAAATGAAATATATGTTAGTTATAAGCCAAAACACACTTTCCGCGATTATAGCGCCACCTAGTGGTGGAAATGGAGGATGACAATAGATTATGACATTTTTCGCCAGGTGTGATGTATATTCCAAGTTCGGTGAGTTTGGGGTATGTTCAGGCAGTGAAAAATGCGATCATTTGGGACGAAAAAGTCAAGACCTGCTCAGGCCCTAATTAAATCTTTCCACCACAGTTACTTCCATCGCACTTCCCAACATAGATAGCAAATATGTAGCCTGTGCCATTTGTCCTAATCTTATACCACAGTTTAGTAAACTATGTTAACTTGTGTCTTTGGTTACCCAAAATGACCTGCTTGTTAACATCGTCAGCGCTCCTCATTAAAACTAATGAGCCACACTATTGGCTGTCTGACAGTGTTCAGTGACAGGTGCAGTATGATGGGACTAATTGAAGGCCTGTGATTTACACAAGTGTGAAGACCAAAGCATAATGGGGCATATGGAGAGTGTTATTTGTTGGGTGTGTTCCAGTGTTTGGTGGTATTGGATAGTTGTTCCCTGGTCTCGAAAGACTGCAGATTTTTTTCTATCCAGACGTTTCTGCTGTTTGATTTTGCCCAGACAGACCGTTGGTTAGGACTGATAAAACTGGATCATACTGGTTCTTAGCGCTGGTACTGTTGTTACAGGGTTACTCAGTATGAGTGTTCTATTGTCACCCTGCAAGAATGTTTATATTTTTATTTAAAAACACATTTTCATTGTGACTTAGAAATGACAATTATTTTACTATCACTATTTAACATGAAAATGTTCAGAGCAATTACTATTGTTTTCATGCAAACAGTATGAGGAATATGCAAAAGTACATACAGATTCACCTGGTTGTGATGGACTTAAACAGCATTGTGAGAACCGGTTTTGAAAGGGGTTGAATGTAACTGAGGTTCATTTATATGTAAAAGTCCCACACAACAGGTTTGTGCACATGGCTCATCTGCAGCTATATTAAAAAAATAAATACAAGGCTCAGTAAGTTTTCTCTTCAAAACGAGAATGTTTGCCTCAGCGCAGGACCCACTTGTTTTTGCCTCCGATTTAAGGTTTGAGGCAGACTGATGTGCAGTACAGTATTGGCCTGAAAAAATGGTATGTGGTTTTTTCTTTTTTCTTCAGTCAATGAATCATCGACGGTCCAGTGGTACAGTAGCCTACTCTGTCTTCTCCCTACTACAGTTACAGTTAATCCATATTATTGTTTGTGGTCAAAGTCAATGCGTTTTTCATGTGTTTGTGAAGGCAGGGGAATTCTGGGAAGTTCCCATGTTAATGTAATTATGTCTGTTTAATGGGACATTGTGGTCTTGAATGTTTCCCTCTGGTGCTAATTGTGATGAGGAGAACACGGCTGCGTCCTCAGCATTAGACTCCATCTGGATAAAGTCTCTTTTTATTGGAATGCTCTTCAAAAGCTCTTGCTTTAAGATCACTACTGGCTAAAATAACAGTGTGTCCATGATTCTGGCTACGACTATCCATCTCTTTACTCCGTCCATCGCTCTCATTTCTGGTCTCCTGTCTGTTTCTGTGCCATCAATAATGCTACAGCATACCATTAAAACAATTTTTACTGTAGTTTTGTCCTTAAATTAAACACCAGAAACCTCAAATCATCCTTTATTTGGCTCTTGGGATCAGAAAAAGATTGTTTATATATGACAGTCCTTGCTCAATTTTTATTTCAGTGTATTGATTTTACAGATGTGCATCTTGGTAGTTGATATAAAATCAGCGTTTCACTCAACTGTAACAGCAAAGAAAACTTGCTTACTTAACTCTCTTAATTCTTTACTGTGAAAAATGTTAATTGCAGCAGAGCTTCAGTAACATGAGCTAACATGATGATCAGGGATGATTGATGTTTTGTCAGTACTAATAGCAGAAGCACATAACCTGTGACCGAGATATATTTTATGCTTAATCTACCTGAAGGAGCACTATGTAGTTTTAGAGAAGAAATTCTAACTCTAACAAGTTTTATTATTTATCTTTCCCTCCACTTTTACTTGATGGATGCACCATCATTCTAAACTCGAGTTTGGAATCAACTTGTGGAGCAACAGGTTTTTTTAGTTCTTAAAAGATATGGTCTTTGCGTTTCTACTTTCACTTGACTATTCTGATGCTCCCAGTTACATCTACTCTCTCTCTTTCTCACACACATTCATCACAGGCCAGGTTTTTCCACTCCAGAACCAGACAGCAATTGGCTCGGTGTCCCTGTTGCTCATTTTTCATGTCAGTCTTTTCCCTGCAGAAAGCATCACTTGCTGGGATTCTCTCCCATGAACAAACAGGCCATTCAGTCTTCGCCTCTAAACATTTTAATTTCATTGGCCTCGTTTAGCCTTGGCTCTGCTCTGGATGAGTTGATGGTGTATGTTTTAAGTTTTGTGTGTGTGCTTTTGGACAGTGAATGTGTGTTGAGTGAGCACTGACAGACTAAATGTCCAATTTTCAAGAGTTTTTTTGTGGAGATTTTGGCATCTTCAAGTGTTTGGTTCCTCTCTGAAAGCGTCTGCTGCAGTCTGGGAAAACTGTGTGCCTCATTAGTTGTTTGGGTCTGTTGGCAGTAACCGTGCAGGATTTGTCCTGCAATAAAAAAAACGATGATGAGCTGGTTGAGAAGGGCTCTGATTGGACGAGCCTCTGCAATAAATTAATGATGATCTGTGATGACTGTATATTGTTACTTGGACCTGAAGCTGTTAACTTAGCAGGAAATGTGCAAGGTTAAAAAACAACACGGCCACTTTCATGACCATGAATCAGCTCCTCGTGGAATTTTCTGAAAGTAAACTGAATCCTGACTATCTTATTTACAGTTTTTTAGAGTCTGCAAGACACTTTTTAAAACACTGAGGCCTTTTTTCAGAAACAGCTTAGTGTAGACGGAGGGCCAAAGAGGAGAAGTGTGTTCATATGTAACTGGTTTAGTGCAGAAGTACTCTCATGATCATAAGGCTTACGGCAGAAATTTTTTGAATTCATGAATGATGGTTATGCATACACAACTGGAAATGATTTCTGAAATTATTGTTATTTCTTCTAATTAATCCAAGTCAATACTGGTACCAAGCATTTCTGTTTTATAACAAAGAGTCCTGTTTTCCACAAAAGGTCTGACGGGTCAGGAGACATTGGCATTCAGACAGTCTGATGGATTAGATAAGCGTATTTGGAAGAGAAAACAAAGGTGAAAGGTTAAAATTGTTCATTCTGGTTGACAGACCAATTTCCGTTCAAGTTTTGACCTTACTTAATTATAGTTGTTCTCACACAGTTTTCCTGTGCAGAGAGGTCCTCGGAGAATCTGTAGGTTTTATTAATTGTATCTATTTATTTAACTGTGAGCGATGCTGTCTTTTCCAGGAACGCCCTGATCACTTTCCCACAGTTACACATTCACACCTGGAAGCTACCCAGTACAACTGACTACAACTGACCACTAGGCAACTCCACTGGAGCAATTTGGGTGGCCTTGCTCAAGGGCACTTCAGTGGTGGTCAAGAGGGAGGGGTAACAATGCTTTCCACTCTCTTTATTTCTTTCCCAACCAGATACAAGGGAGGACTGGCAAAGAATGGCAATGCCACAGAGTAACAACAGTAGATAACAGAGAAATACACTAATAAAAACATTTACACAAAGGCAACTTGGACTGGATTTCACCTTAACTTTAAAATGGTTCTGTGGTACAATATTTTGAAGCATAAGATCAAGAGTATCAAGAGAACCAGAGTTAGGTGACCTTTGAACTTGGTGTGCAGATTTGTGGTGGTCAGTCTTTTAAATAGACGGAGCATGAGATTGAGAGCACTGCGATTCTTCTTGTTGGAAAGTTAATGAGAGTCAGAAGATCTAATTTTTCAGTAGCCTTGAGTTCATCAGTGAGTTGTGAAGTGATTGATGAGGTCTTTGGGTCTCCAATCAGAGGAGCCACTGAGAGCAGTAGCCCTCTGCTGCTTAATGACTCTACCATTGCCCATTTTGTCCTCAGTTCATACTCTGGAAACCTGAGCTCCATCTGTGCCTGTTTTGTTGGCCTCTAACCAGCTTCTTCCAAGCTCACAGTATAACCAAGGTCACTCACTTCATCTTAAGACAAACATGTCAAAGATAATGTTAGAAATGGCGAACCGTATAATCCCAATGTTTCTTCTAGTGTTTCTTTGATGGAAAGTATTTCTGACACTCTGGGCATCAAAGACCCAATCATCATCAAACTCAAGTTGAGCAAGATTTAGTCTCATTTTTATCCAACCACCTAAAAAACGAATGCTGCCAAGTTTGAAAATGAAACCCCTTCGACTGTCAGCACAAAGACGATTCATTATGACAAGTCGGATTGGATTATGAACTTTGCAAACAGCATGTCTGACACTAATCTAGATTTAAAGAGCCTTAAACTTAGATTTAAACAAATATTTGAATACAACAACATTGATTTTAGATGACTTAAACATCTTTAATGCAAATGGAACTATATAAATTATATTGGTGCAGTCCACCCGTGGAGCAGCTGGAGCTTACATCTCATCTACAGTTCATCATCTGTGGTGGTTTTGATAGGTAAAGGAGGCTGCCTAGGAGGAAAGAGAAGGACAGGACAGAATCGTAGGAAAGTGATCTAAATGTGTTGTTTTTGGACTTAAAATATGTGAACTGCAAAAAGGTGGGAGCTGATTTATCTCCCCAGACAGCTTTTAAAATAGATGCGTTGCTGAGAAGGCACAATACATTTTACACGTATCACAGATTTACAGTTTTCACCAAAAGAAAAAAAAGAAAAATATCCAGCAGCTTTTCACCTGAAAGAACTTATTGATGCCATGTGAGGAGGAGGCTAGGAAATATATATTGCATATAACATCATCAGAACAACACATAATTAGGTAAAGAAATATGCACCGCTGAGGAATGAAACATGTAGGTGATTTTTTTCACAGAAATTTCCCAATTATGCTGTAATATACTGTTTGTTTTTTTCTTCTAAATTTTCAGCCATTAATGATACAAATCCAGGCGTACATTGTGAACTTTGAATTAAATTCAGCTCTAAACATGCTGGTGATAAACAAACTAACTTCACAGTTAGAAGTCTTCCAGCCGCGTTAGAATGCATCCGCTTCAACTGCTCGAGCATGGTGGTAGTACGTCCAACACATCGACGCACGCCACGTAAATCGACCGTTTGCTTAATCGATTACGTCGACATGTCACACCAGCCCTGTGGCCTAGTAAGAAATTTTCTCATTTTACAGCTAAAATACAGTATGTATTTTCATAAAACATTTTAAGGAAGGGGCAAAGCAGTGTTTTTTTTTTATTCATCAGGACTCCAGTCTTACTTTTGACGCTTATTGCACTGATGCACCTAACTTTTTTAATTTATGTTCATCAACACACACACAATAGTACACATACAGCACATACAATTTAACTCAATAACTTAACACAATATATAAATGATTGTGTGATGGTTTGGTCATTTAAAGCAACCTTTTGTAGAACTTGGCCTGTTGTGTGATTTGGCGCACCCCACAGTTTCTGATTGCAACACCACTGTTGTATATGCAAAACCCAGGCTTGTAACAAAGTCTTAAGTGTTGAGAACTTGAATCTTGAAGTAAACGTGTGTGTTATGCTGTGATCCTAACCTCTCACCGATGTTACGTAGCGTAGAAATTAGTAATAGGGGACCATTTTACAGGCGCTGTACCATCAAAATGAATGCAATGCTTTGATTTCAAGGTCAAAAAGTCACGCAATGTTGCTTTAAATGATAGCACATGGAACAAGAAATAACAATAACTTCAATGTCGGTGGGCTTTTCTGGCCCAGGGGCAGTTGGACCTGGCACCGCAGCACATTTCATGATGGAAAAATAATCGACAGCCCAATTACAAATTAAGAGAGCTATGTTTGAAGGTTGTAATGTTTAACTATTTCTCTCATTGGCTTGCAAGGAACTTAGGACCAGTACAGATACATGCACAAACACACAGACATGCAATGCACATGTGCCTGTGCAACATGTACATAAAATCCTGCTGTAAAATAATGTTCAAAGGCAAACTGTCTAAACAACCTTGGTGCTCACGTTTGATCGTCACTGCCATGGTTTGACAGTTGATCTGAGTTTGGTAAGTGGAGCGTATTCAGATGCCACTTTTTGTTTTTGTTTTTTGAGTAAACGACGCACGCATTTGTTTTGGTCTGAGATGCTCTTGCTCTACAGCAATATCTAGTAGCAGTGAACGTAATATATTTAACCTTTTAAGCTGTTATGACCACTTGAAGGCGGCAGCTGACTTGTTTGTGTTATGTTAACATGTAGAGCTTCCTCACATCGTTATCGGTTTGTTGATGACCTTAACTAGCTGAAGACTCATCAGGATAGAAAGCTGGGAGAGAGAAATCTTGGATGGAGGACAAATTTGAAGACAGGAGGGAAGTTACAAGGATTAAGTAGATGATAGAAAAGGGTAAGAGAAGAAAAAGGAGAGGGTGAAAAGAGGTAAAAGCCCCGAAGTTAGGACCATTTTCTGTGTGAGTGTGTGTGGCTGTGAGACGTGGCAGAACGAGGCCTGGCCAGCCGGCAGATCTATTCCATATGTTTCCTGGAGAAAGAGAGGCAGCTTCCCACCACCCCACCCACAGTACAACGAGTCTTCATTTAAAAAGACAAAACAGTTGAGAAGCAAACCATCCGCCGCACTACGCCGTTGTACTCTACTGCAGCTCGGTCTCATTTAATGCGGACTGTAGGTATCAGTTTCAGGTAAAGATGGATCTGACAGAGGCAGGCTGCAGGTGTTGGGTTTCTGGGAGTCTGTAGGGAGCTGGCTGCTGTTTGACAGGGGCCTCCCAGAGAGACTGAGAGGGCAAAGAAAACACACACAGCATCACGTTTTCACATCGGTTTCATCGCATTCATCATTCGCGTGTGTGTGTCTGTGTGTGTTTTTCCCTGTTAGAATTGTTTTTGCTTGCCAGGCGAGAATGAAGACCCGTTTGTGTCCAGCATTAAGTCCCAGATTTTAATGGGCCCCTGAATTTACTGGAAATCACCTTTCTCTAAATAAACGACACCCCCGTGTTTTACACAAGATGGACTCCTCACAAATGTATGTCACATGAACCTTTTTCAATAGGAACATCATATTCCTGGAAGTAGTGATTCCTCATACGTCCCCTGGTGATAGAACCACAAAGAACTATCATCAATCAACTCTCCAGATTCTATTGGCATAGCTCTGTTTATTGTTTTGGTATCAATTGCACGTAAACTATTATGTTTCATGGTCAGTACTTTGAAACGCCTAATTGTTTTTAACCGTAGCCAGCTGTTTTCAGCAAAGCTCCAATAAATTCCCTGTACACCACCTGCCGTTTAGTGTCTTAACGTAATGAATCAAAATATGCAGGACACTCAAAGTAAAACCAAGTCGTTTTTGTAAAATGCAATAGCACTCAAATACTTTTGATCACGCAAAAGAATGTCCAGCTCGAATTGGTTTTTATTGATGAGTCTGAACAAATCAGTTAGACGGAGTCTGGGTGATTCATGTGCACCATCTGTTCATTAAAAATCCGTCTACATGGACGCCTAGTTGTGTGCGTGGATGTGTTTTGTTCGTGGTAGAGCATTTCTTAAGTTTTGTAAATTCAATTTCCAACACATCGTTGAGTCACGCAACACTTTATGCTTCGTCCTTCCAGCCTTATGCAAAACCCATTACAACATGCGGCATCATCTGAATATGGACTTTTGTAGGATCCAGAAAATATGTGTTGCTCAACAAAAAAGTAAACAGAGCACAGATTGTTCAGCTATTCCTCAGAAGTCAATACCAACCATGTTTAATCAAACAAGGTGCAAGATTTCGATTAGTGTCGTTTGAAATGAATAATGATTATGAGCCTTTGGGTCATATCCATCCATCCCATATCCTACAGTATTGATAAAGTGTTGCATCTGTCACCCTCTCGATACCAAATGAGTCTGGAACAGTCACTCATCCAGTCAAAGTTTTTTAACACTAGAGACTCGACCAATCACTTCATTCTTCTCACTCAATCTTTGGATGTCCTGTGACACCGAGAGATGTTTCTGTAACTCTTTAGCATGTGGTGACATCTGCTGGTGGTTAAAATAATCGTTCCACTGGTTATTTACCTGCCTCCTTGATTGATAAAACTAACATTGATCCTACTAACAACACTTAGCTGGAGTGACAGTTTTTCTGGGTATAAAACATAGGCAGAACCTAAAATATTTCGTAATAAATTAAACAAAGTAATCCTTAGAGCGATATCACAGCTGTACACCGATATCACGTTCAAAGTAATTATCAGGAAGAAGCAACCTAGATGTAGAACTGAGACATAAGTTGATTAGTTAATCAAAATGATAATAATAGTAATAATAATAATGACATCAATCATTTTGATAATTTATTTATGATTAATTAAATTTTTCATTCAAGTTCAAAGTAATTATCAAGAAGAAACAACCTAGATCTAGTACTGAGACATAAGTTAATCAAAATAATAATAATAATAATAATAATAATAGCCATAATTGTAATAAAAATAATGATGATAATAGTAGTAATAATATTAATACTTCTCATTATTTATTTATGATTAATTTCATTATTTATTTATGATTAATTTCATTTTTCATGCAAAAATTGTTAAGCTAGTTTGGTTCCTTCTTCAGTATGGGATTTTCTGGCATGCTTTTTCAACTTTTGGTTGATATTTTCATCTGGTAATCAACCTTTTAGTTTAGTTTTTTTTTTTTCTTTTTTCTCCCTGCTAATATCTTTACAATCAAGACCTTGGCAAATTATTTTTGCAGATATTTTTATTCAAACATTGTCTGCCATATTATATCAAATTTATTCAAACAGCCCAAATGACAGTTTTTCCCAGATGATAATAGGGCTTGACCATAAGACCTCAAAAGTTTCCAATGCAAAATCCGCTTTGATTTTCAACAAAATTGAAGACATAAATTGGGAGGTGTTCCAGGTTTTATTTAAAGACATACTAAATAAATATAGCACCATTTCAGAGGAGAGATCACTGGACGAAACAGGAACATGTTGGACATGTAAGGAAGTTGCTTTCAGGGTTGGGAATTACGTTACCTGCTTTTAATTTCAAATATAACTGTATTTCACTTGGTTGCTATAATTCATAAAACAATGTGATGTTTCAGGTTTACATCAAGGACGATGTGTAATCCAGTCTCACATGTAGCTTTCAGCTACTAAATAAAGACAATACAGACATGCAATGAGATAATATAAAACATCAGGACAGACATGAGGATAGAAGTGACTTATTGCACTAAATAATGCCACCATCATTAATCAACTGTACAGACTTCTGCTGGGAGGAAAAGATTTTAAAGATCCTGTTATGTTACAAATGTGGCCTATAGTGACTCTTCCGTGATAATGACAATGTCTTTACAAATACCTAAATGTTATATAAAAAGAAATGAGGGGAAAACACTGTGTTTCAAAGACAACTTAAACTTAGACAAATGTGTCTGTTGTATCTCATTAAATGTGGTTTTATTTTTGAATGAGGAAGGAAAGAATTAAAAAGACATCAGCATTTAATGCTGCTCAAGTCAAGTCATTGGGTTGTATTGCTCCAAAACTGACCAGAAGGAGGCACTTTAGTCCTGGGAAAGTTTGCACAGCAAAAGAAAGACAAAATGTAAGGTTAACCTTAGGGAATGCACCCCACAAAGTTAGGCAGGGCTCTTGTGTTGAATTTCATTATAATGTACAGCTGTTAATGTTATTATATCCACCCCAACTTTACTGACTGAAAACATTGTCTTGGTGTTGTAGCTTATGACTTAATATTCTTATTCCGTACATACAACCAGACAGTTTTGTTTCATTTTTTCTTCTGGCTGCGAACTTTTGTGTGTAAATTGTACCAGCATTAAACAACATGTACTACAGTTTCTAATATACATCAATATAATGGCATTTTCTCTCATTCCCTGAACAGTTAACATCTTAGGAATGCAGTTTCATCTCGTTTTATCTGTCAGAATTATTTCCAGCGCCTTCCTCATGCTGTAATGAGGATATTGGCAGTTCTATATTTCTGAGCTGTCTGGAATGCATTGGTTTCACTTAATGCTTCTATTTTCTGAAGTTTCCAAGCTGGACGCCCCTCCGTCCGGTCACACAGCGAAAAGTGGCTGGCTGGACTTCCCAGTATTTAACAGGGTTGGCAAACAGACTGATGCCTGTGTACAGGTACTTCTTGACACCGTCCCTGATGGGACAGAAGTCGTTCACTCCAACAGTGCTGATTTTGTTGCCATGGAGGAAAATCACCTAAACAGACAGAGAAGATTTACTTTAATCAGCTATTTTTCTGCCTTGGCAGTCAACCTATCGTGACTGGGAAATCTGTTCTAATGATGCTTAACTGCTACAATGGAAACTCAAAATCACAACCTTTAGACAAAAAAAAAGGAAAGAAAAGTAAAAAGACTGGAAAGGTCTGAGTTACAAGTCAGAGGGTTGGGAGTAATTTTATGGTTTTATGGTTTTTATTATAACAACTTAATTGTTACCTTTGTTGCAACTGGAATAGTCTGAAAACGGCCCAATCCCAATACAACCCTTGCCCCTACGACTTAGCTCTTTTTTGTTGTTGGGATAGAGGAAGAGGGTGAAGTGTCAGGGCTGTGTGGCCCAGATGCACATTTGAAACCAAGTTATTAACTCTCTATCGTTTCAAAGTCCTGGCAGGGTAGGAGCAAGAGTTGTAAATGGTAACCTATAAAGAACCATTATTGACCAAGCAATGAAGCAGTATTCCTTTTGTATTTGTTGACTTGATTGATAGTGAGAAGTTGTGAATGAGTTGGTAGCGTCCAGGCTTCTCTATCCTCTTCAGATAATTGGAAAAATGGCTTGTTGGCCCTTTTTGGATTGCCATGATAGCGCAAAGGAAAAATCAAAGCTGAAGACAGAATATTGGAAATGTCATTCAACATCTGGTCACGTCAATTCAATCGATAACCATTTATGATGTATGAGGGTCATGAAATGTTGTCCAGTTTTGTAAGGGAAAATTTCAGTCACCACAACTTGTAATTCTGATTAAGAGATATGGGGAAAGTAAAAAACAAAGTTAACCTTTCTTGGGAGAGTAAGATGGAGCTTGATGTTGACAGGTGGATTGGAGCAGCATCAAAAGGAAGTAAGGAAGTCTGATTAATAGGGGCCATTTGAGGTGGCTCAATCAGGTGATTAGGATGCCTTTGGATCACTGTTGAGGTCTTTTTGGTTTAGCACATGGAAACCTCGGGAAACTTGACGATGAGCTGAAGGACCTGGCCAAGTATAAGGTCTGGGCTACGTACCTTATTTAACCTTATGCCAGTGCTTTCGTAGTTCTAGTTTGATCACCATACAGTGAAACTGGGGATCCAGGTCATGTTTAGCCCAGCTTAGCACAAAAAGAAGAAATCTACTCCCTCAGCTCTAGGACTTGTAGAAATAGGAATGGGTTTGTTTTTTTGTTTTTTTTTTAAACTTACTTGTCAGTCAAAACCACTGGTCAGTCCGTTTTGTGACAGACACTTTACTGACACAGATCACAGTACCAGAGTCATTACGGTGTTTTTATCTCACCTGTAGGTAGCGTAGGGAGCTGAGGCCTGGTGGGACCTTTCTCAAACGGTTGTTGTCGAGGTGGATCTCACGGACATTTGGGATGCTGACAAAGCTCCCATTTTCTACAGACTTGATCTGGTTAAAACCCAGTCTTAGCCTGCAAAAATGGACAAAGGATATTTGACAGGTCTCCCCACTTATGCTAACAATAATCATCAAATTAATAAACACAGCTATATTTAAACTGCCCATTCTAACATGCACATGAACAGTGCAACTATATGATGATAGACATAAAAAAGCAAACTTATGAACTGGAGATTTTTGTTTAAAGCTAGCTGACAGTTCAAACACAATAATGTTAACATAGAGACAGAAGGTGACACCTTTTATAGAATTCTGTAGTTGAGTATTACAAGCAAACACCATGGGCAAAATGTTGGCTTAGATGAGATCATACATTTCCAAGATGAAATGATGCTTGTTTTCACCTGAGCAGATTTTTATATCTGATGAAGTCTTCTACTTCCACTTTAGAGATCTTGTTGTAGTCCAGGTTCAGCTCTGTGATGGCATTTGGGAGGTCTGGGAGATGAAACAAAACACACCAAACGTAACCAATGTAAAGAAAGGTTAGAGGACTGGAAAATAATGCATCATAAAGAAACAAGACGTTAGCAGTGTTTATGCCTATTTAGTTCTTCAGTTGAGGTCCAATATAGAAAAACTGCAGTTGTGTGACTGGAGGAGAAAGAGAAGTTTACTATTCATTTGTTTCAAGCAGTCTAACATAAAGTGAGTGATTTTCTACCTTTTGGCACAGCGGTTAGTTTGGCCTCTGCCATGCCGACATACAGGCTTGACAAGCCATTAAAAGCTCCCAGCTCAATCCCACTGTTGGCCAGAGGGTTGGCACCCAGTTCTGTTTGGAAAAGCACAAAACATCTGGTTTAATTATTAATGATCCATTATATCTTCTGATTTCGGTGGAGAACATACATCAAGTAAATTATTGTAGATCTATCAGAGAGAAGTTTGAAAAAACTTGACAAAAGTAATTTAAATGATTTATTGATAACAATTAAAGCTTGACTGGACTGAAAAAAAGATATTCAGGCTGATATTCTGTCAATGCTATCTATGATACATGTCTCTGTTTTCATTAGTCATTTGAACGTGATTCAACATTGTTTTGTTAATGAGAAAAAAAACTCCCAGTGCTTTTGCATGCGAAGAAATGCTTTAGAAGGCCTTTTAGCCAAAGATCAATTAAAATATACTCTAGCATAAACCTGTTAAGTCCCTGAAAAATACTCAAAATCACATGTGGATGTTGGACAGCGGGGCAGCAGCACATTTACACATTTTCACGTTCTGTACATATAGCATGCATGTTTATATGTTCCCATACGTATACAGTTGGCATGGTTGTCTGCACATTCCTCATGTTAGCCCTTGCAGACGTGACCAGAGGAAATTTCTGTCATGCAGACCATCACACAGATGCAAAAGCACAGTGGTGTGGACCTCTAATGGTTGAGGGAATTAAAACTGTTGTCTCATAGATAGAATTAGTCAGACTTTTTTACAGTGTAACCAGATCTTAAAAGTAGGAGGTCAGTGTGGATGATTATGCGGCTTTGTCACCACATGATTAGCATTGCTTTAACCATGACCTTTCCTTTAATCAGTCTGACACTGGAGACGAATGTTTCCATCCCGTCTCCAACAACAGCGAGTGTTGTTTCATTTCACCAGCTCTCTCACTACAGTGGTGACAGAGCAGTTTTAAGGACTTGTTGGCCTGAGATAAGTCTGCAGTTCACCTTTCAAACCAGAGACTACAGTGTAGCAGTTGATTCATTACTCTTCCCTCTGACCTTCGAGCATACTGATTCGGGATCGACCGATATGGATTTTTCAGGGCCGATACCGATTATTGATAACCAAGCGAACCCGATAGCCGATTTGTATAATCTATATTTATTTGCAGTAAAAATGAAAATTTTGGTGTCAGACTTTACAGAAACACCACTGGGATTAGAATGAATACAGTATACTGTTTGTTTACACTGAAAAAATGTCCTTTAATTTTTAATTTTTTCACATAACATGAACATGACCACATAATCTTAACTAAAATGCCTATTAAAACAAAAAGTGCAGGGACCTTCTGGCAGCATTTCTTAAAACTAACTGAAATGAATGAATGAATGAATAAAAAAATAAATAAATAAGCTCCCTGAATTTTTTAATAAATCAACAACATAAACTGAACTGAACTTTTCTCAAATTTGGGATTGAGTCAGTTACTCCACCACTGGAGAGGATCTCCAGTGGTGGAGAGGATCTCCAGTGGTGGCTCCTTGAGGTACAGATTCAGCTCATCTTCAATGGAGGCATTGGCCAATGGCTCTTCGGTGTGGGGTCCAAGAAGAGAGCTGCACATGTCTTCAATAGGAGAGGATGTCTTCTCCGTCCGTTGCCTTTTGGGGTTTCTCTCATCTTCGGGCTCATCCATGTCTACAGCACCCTGTTCTTCCTCGCTAGCAGCATGCTGTTCTTCTGTCTCCTCAACATCCTCCTTCAGCCATTCTTTGGCCTTACAAAAGAGAGTGAGAATTAAAAAGGAGAAAATATATATTCATTTATTAGAGCAAAACTGTCTGTTAAACTTCCGCTACACTACATAATATTCTTAATGTTCTTCTATTCTACATTAATAACATTTAATTAATGATGTCTTATGTTCTCTCCGTCTCAGGTAGGATACATCTGATCCAGCCTGATTAAGACCAAACAATAAAGAGGGTGGCCAGAACCTTGGATCACTACATTCATTTTATAGATATAATAGTTACTTTTCAGATTAAAATTTTACATAAAATAGCAGGAGTAAATAAAGACACAACTTTCAGTGCTCACCAGAGTTTTTCACTTACAGTTCCTTATTTATTATTATATTTATTTATTTAGAGAAATGAATTCGTATTCTGAATCTCAGAACATTAAATGTACACTATTGTGCTTAGAACTGTATGTCATGTTACATAAGATTAAGGCACTTGGCAATTGTAGATGCAAACAATAAAGGCTACTTTACACACGTGGGTTCTAGACGC
>JARJLU010019387.1:0-21599 GCA_030272975.1 Sparidentex hasta | reverse complement strand
CCTCTCTCTCCTCTTTAATCTCTCTCTCTTTCCTCTCCAGAGCTTCCCTCAGTGTCTCTCCTCCAGAAGACTCCCTCCTCTCCAGTCAGCTGCCTCGCTACAGGTTTCTACCCTCACAGAGCCTCACTCGTCTGGAGGAAAGATGGAGAGGAGCTTCATGAGGAGGTGGACCACGGAGAGATCCTCCCCAACCACGATGGAACCTTCCAGATGAGTGTTGACCTGAACCTTTCATCAGTCACACCTGAAGACTGGACCAGGTACAACTGTGTGTTTCAGTTCCCTGGTGTGAAGGAGGAAATCATCACCAGACTGGAGGAAGATCGGATCAGAACCAACTGGGGTAAGAGTGAGATCAGAGGGTGCTGAAGGGGAGTGCATGGGAACAACAACAGAAACAGTAATAATAAACTATTATTGTGTT
Source organism: Sparidentex hasta (assembly GCA_030272975.1). Classification (NCBI taxonomy): domain Eukaryota; kingdom Metazoa; phylum Chordata; class Actinopteri; order Spariformes; family Sparidae; genus Sparidentex; species Sparidentex hasta. The sequence continues at coordinate 21,175 of JARJLU010019387.1, read as the reverse complement.
CAACAGTGAAGCCCAGTGACATGACCGTCCTCGTCACTGCTGCAGTGGTTGTTCTTGCTCTCATTCTCATCGGTGCTGCTGGATTCATCGTTTACAAAAAGAAGAAAGGTGAGAGAGAAAAAGGAAAGATTTCACTACTTTGATTCCAGTCTTTTTTATTCTTATTCAGAATTGCAAAATTAAAACAAGTATCAGAGAAAGTAAATCCAGTCAGCAGTAAACAGACTGAAATTATTTGTCTTGTTTTGATTTCAGCTGTGAGCCCTCCACCTTGTAAGTAAAACTTTGATTCTGTTTCAGCTGATCTGACTCACACTTCATATTTTAGATTAAAACATGTTTCATATTATTGCACAGATGAACCTCTTCAACACTGTTTCCTGTATTTATTGTTCATAAAAGTTCAATACAGGATGTTTGTTTCTGACCTGCAGCTCCTGACAACAGCACAGAGCTCTCTGAGCCGCTGAAACCAAAGACCTGAATGACAAACACACTCAGTGAATCTCCTGGTGACACTGAACCAAAAGACAGTAAACCAGGAAAAATGGCTTCTTTCAATATAAGTAAAGTTATACAAAAAGGACTGATTGAAAAGTTGAGACTGTTCTATGTTCTATGACTCTGATTAGTTGTTTAATTAACTGTTGTTTTCTGTCAAATTCATACACAAAAAATCAGTGGACAGCATGTGACCAGACTTTAGTTACAAACTATTCTAACTTTACAACTTGTACATTGATCAGTTTATAAAAAACCTGTATAGTAATTGTGTAGTAAGATGCTAAGCGGTGGTGATGTTTAAGTCTTGTGACCTTTATTTCATCTGTTAATAACCTAACATTAACTTTTTACTAATCAAGATTCGGTTTACACTTTCAAAGTTGTGTGGGTTCATCCGTGAAGATTATTTTGATAAACAAAACATGTAAGAACCATAAACTTGTGTTTGTCACAGAGATTATTTTAGGCGATATTCTAAAATCCAATTTAAATAATCCCATAGACTTCTTATGGAGGGAACCAGGGTGATGCTAACTTCAGGATTAGCCTCTACAAACATGTTATCGCTGCACCACTCTATAGATGGAGAATATGGAGTTTGGTCTCTCATGGAGCCAGTGTGTCGCTCATATGAGCGGTAAGCAGAGTGTTGTGGAGTGAATGTTTATGGACAAATTTACTGTGAATTTGTGAGACTAAACATGTAAATTCCTTTACATTGATAAACGTGAATTAATGTTAAACCCAAATGTGTTGTTCTTTCTTTTTTTGCTGAAGTTTGTCTTTTCAATAAAATCCTCACATTTTAACAAGTTTGGTCTACATGCTCATTTGTGACGACACTTCAGTATATTACAATATATTACTAACATCTACAACTGCACTGTAATTATATAGAAAGAGTCTCTTTATAGCGCTAATTTGTTTTTTTATATTTACTTGGGTTATTAAAAAAAAGTCCTATGTTTTGAAAGGCCTTTGAACGCCTCAGGTTTCTTTGGTTTGGGTTCTCATTTGTTTGGGCAGGTGTCAATCATTTTCTATGTTGTTGTCGATTAACCTGTCGGATTGTTGGAGGGGCGGGACTAGAGGGAAAGCCCGGGAAATGAGGAGAGGAAGAGCTGCTGAGAGAAGCGGAGAGACATTAAGTTAGAGCGAACTTTAAAATAACTTTATGGAAAAGTATTATTTATTGTTATCCACCGAAAGTTTATGCGAGTGTTTGATGATTTTTTTGCGAGTGTTTGATTATTTTGTTAAGAGCGTAACCGAGCGTGTTTTAGAAGTGAGGGCTTGTTACTGGCGCTAACTGAAGACAAGGATGGGACTGTTGCTAGCGGTTAGCATCGCTAACTGCTAATCAGGCAACGAGGTTGGACGTTGACATGGCTGCGGCAGGATGGAGGAGTTGGTGATGGACCGAGCCTCGGAACAGAACCGAGCCTCTGGACGGGTCTCTAGTCACGTCGCTTCCTCTGGGAAGGGGTTTTGGAGGAAACTACTGGATCACTTTTCCGTGGTTCGGGTGAGTATCCTGACCTGCGGGTTCAACGGTTATTTCTATATGAGCTCACGCATGCGCACCATCACTGGTACCAACTGAAACAGTACAAAAACCCGGACTTCAAAGTGAAAAAACCTGTTTTTACAGTTTGACACTGGTCCAGTGTTAAAGTCCTCAGCCACTGAAACAGATACACATTGTGTTTTGATCCTGTACCTGTCAAAGACAAAGCCGGGCCAGTCCAAACCAGCACTGATGCTTCTCTGTTTCACTGTTCGGCTGTTTGATGTTATGAAACTCTGTCAGCATAAAGTGAAACATGGGACTGTTCACTGTGGAGTGAGGCAGATTTTGAATGAACACAGGTAACAAAATGTCAGGTAATATAAAGAAATAAGACAAACCATTATTTCTTTTACATTTTAAAGAAAAGCTTTTCTACTAGCCAATTTCTATTCTGAGCTCACTCAGTTAATTCAGTTGATCTCATGCTGCAACTGAAGGGTGGAGTAATAAAGACAAAGTTCAGTTCTTCATTTTATTTTTAGTTTGACAAAGAACACAGGAAAACTTTTTAAGAACTTTTATTCCTGTCTAAGCGTCTCATCCCCACTGGGGGGAGCTAAAGACACAGTGAAGGAAGGAAGGAGGCGTTTTTTCCAAATAGGAAACACCTTTTTACACTGGGTTTCACCAACAAGCACTAATTTAATCAAAGATAAGAAATAACAGTAGAATAGAATTAAAGAATTAAGCAGAGCTCTGTTGCACCATTACAATTCATCTCTGCTTAGTAAAGCAAAGTTTATTCATGTGACCCATAAAGATAGTTTAATTAATGTAGTGCTGCTGCCCACATTCAGATAGATTTAGAAAACATACTTAGATTAAATTAGCTCAGCTGTTTGTTACATCATGCAGCTTTTCAGTTGTTTCTGGACTCATGTTAAGTTACTGCTGGTGAAACATTTCAGTCTGTCAGATCACCAGCAGAGGGAGGACTTCAAGCATATTATCATAAAAAGGGAGCCAGCCTTTTCTTCCTTTCGTCCCACAATAAAGTGATGTTCCAAACACTAATGTTGCAAGATAGTGATGTGATTACAGTAATGATGATGCTGATTTATCCTGGCAGGGCCAAATTCCTGGATGGCCCTCTGGGGCCCGCCCATGACTGGGTCTGCAGGATGTACTGAATCAGAGCTCTTCACAGGTGAGAGAAAACATGTGGGAATCATCCGCCAACCTGCGGTTAGGACAGACCCAGTCTCTGACTCTGAATCTGTTCAGTCCTGTTTTTTATTTTATTTTATTTTATTTTATTTTATCTTTTGGTCTGTTTTTTTTTTTAAATCACCATAGTTATATTAAAAAAAACGAAGTGAGGAAGTTCACTGGAGAAGCTGATCCTTGGGCTCTGTGGTGTTTTTGAAGATAAGGGATTTTCCCAGTTAGTATTTATTCCTTGTTAATACGTTACTGTATGTGAGGGTTGTTGGTGAGGACTTGGTCACTTGGAGGCAGTCTGAACTATTTTGTTCTCAGTACAGACACTTTCTCTCCTCCCTCTGCCAGGATAAACATCAGGAAACAGCTGATCCAGCTTGGTCCTTCACTCATTCGTCTTCATCAAATCAAGATGAGAACATTATTGTTGTTGCTTCTCTTCTGTCACATTTCATCACCAGGTAAGATCATATTTTAAAACTTTAAACTCTTTAAACTTCACAGTCCGCTCCACTCTTTCCTCTGAGTTTACTATTTTCACTTTCAGTGGAGTAGCAGAAACTGTACTTTAGGTGGGTCAGTGCACAATGATGTGGGCCATCTTTTCCCAAAACAAAACAGGACTTATCAAAACTTTGAAGTAGCAAAAAGGACAAATAGAGACAATTTTAACTTTGCAGCAGTGTGCATCATAATGAGAGCAACATATTGCCTGTACAACATGATACAACAAAGAGCTCAGTCTATAAAGGCTGACACAACTAAAATCTGTCTGTTACATCCTGATTCAGAATAAAACACTTTTGCTCCCACAGAAAGAGCAGCACATCGTCTCTACAGCGCACAACACAGTTCATTAACCACTTTACTGCACAAAGTGATGAAGACAAAACCAACCAGCAGAGAAGGTGTTAACATGCTGCATGACAGAGCAAACGTCAGACAGAAGTCATAATCATGAATGATACTATCAATGTTATATGAACTACTTCCTGATTGTATTATGTCTGTTGTTGATATGTTGATGTTGTATTGATAATATTCTATATAATTGGCTAAAATAATTGTCCGCTGCATTTCCTAAATGCTGAAGTACTCACACAATCCAAACATTGACACATCACAGAAACAGCTTATTTATACATCTGAGAAAAACATATTTAGTCAAACATTATTTACTTTTAACATTTTAACTGTTAATTCGTAGGGGAATAACCTGCTTGGTACCAAACAGTACAATATCCAACAGAACATTTAGATGGTTCTGATTTCTCTGGATGAATGAATAGTTGATGGCATCACGGTTCATTGTTGTGGCTGTAACGTTACATTGACTGTAAAGCCATGTGATTATTAGATTCATTTCAGTTTTTCTGTGATAAAATACATTCTGACTAAACTTGGCCCGTTACTGACTACACACCTGCTTCAACTTGATCAGACTGTTTTTACTGACTCATACTGACTTCATCATATTTCTGAGTGGTGATGATGAGTGTGTGTTCATACTGAATGGAGGCTGTTTGTTCTGCACATTTCATTTAAAATTTCTGCATTTTGATCCTTTGCAGCAAACACACACACTTCATATCAAATATATTTTCTCTTAGCATCATTTTTATGATTAGTGTTATTTATAAGCTCCTTTGTTTGTCCTGCAGTGCTACACTCCGGGAAGCAATTTATAACTGCATCAACTGGAATCCAAAACCTCCCAGAATTTGTGCTGACAGTAGAAGTTGACGAACTTCTGATGGGGTACTGTGACAGCAACAACACGCTGGATGTGAAACAGGATATTGTTAAATCATTCTTTGAAAAGAATCCTGAGTGGTTGGAGAAGTTGGAGTTGTACAAACAAAGGTGTTTCCAGGTTTTGCCAGACTCCTCCCAAACTTTCGTTCACAGTTTGATGAGCCTCTTCAACCAAACTGGAGGTACAGTATGTAACATGTTACAGCCTGTTTAACTTTTTACTGTTCTGCATCTTAGTTGTAAAGTGACTCAGGGCCTCAAGACACCAATCAGTTCAAACTCTAACATCATTTTACACAGAACCTGAAATAGAGATTGATGTAAAGTAAACCATCATATCAGTTTGTCTTCAGTGGTCCAGCCACTACCTGTCATTCATCATGTCAACATTAATCAGCTGCTAGTTAGACTTGTTGCTGAAGCTGTTAAACACAAACTGCTGATAATAACCTGATTCATGATCACACAGTTAAAAACAGCAGTCATCACACAATGTACAATGTTTTTAAGATCATCTTTCCACTGAATGTTTCAAATGTGAATCAGTGGTAATTACTGTCTCTGTCTCAGGTGTTCATGTTTTACAAGAGGTGCATGGCATCGAGTGGGATGAAGAGACTGAAGAGGTCAAAGTTTTCGCACAGTATGGTTATGATGGAGAAGACTTCATGAAATTGGATCCGAATACATTTACATGGATCGCTCAAAGACCTGAGGCCGTCCCCATCACAATGATGTGGGATGCTGATAAATATTCAAGAAATTTCTTTGAGAATTACGTCACTCAGAATTATCCAAAGTGGCTGAAGATGTATTTGGAATATGGGAGGAGCTTTCTGCTGAGAACAGGTAGCGTCACCTGACCTGATGTAGTTTATTACTGTTAGTAGCTTCTTCGATGAAACCTCTTTAAGAAGCTGAAACAAGTTTTGTTGCCTACGATAGATTACTAATAATAACCACGACTGCAAACCTTCATCAACATTGAACAGACAATTTAAGAAAATCAATTTTACAGTTTCAGTGTTTCAAGGTAGAAATAGTTCATCTGAACATTGACACTGTGATTGATAACCATTGTCAAACCATCATTTTTAATATTTTAAGAGGTTTGTAGGTGTTTCTTGAGGAACAAAATGCATCCAATACATCTGTTCATCTTTCTTTGACCTTGTTTCCTTTCCTCTCTCTCCTCTTTAATCTCTCTCTCTCTCTCCTCTCCAGAGCTTCCCTCAGTGTCTCTCCTCCAGAAGACTCCCTCCTCTCCAGTCAGCTGCCTCGCTACAGGTTTCTACCCTCACAGAGCCTCACTCGTCTGGAGGAAAGATGGAGAGGAGCTTCATGAGGAGGTGGACCACGGAGAGATCCTCCCCAACCACGATGGAACCTTCCAGATGAGTGTTGACCTGAACCTTTCATCAGTCACACCTGAAGACTGGACCAGGTACGACTGTGTGTTTCAGCTCTCTGGTGTGAAGGAGGAAATCATCACCAAACTGGAGAAAGATCGGATCAGAACCAACTGGGGTAAGAGTGAGATCAGAGGGTGCTGAAGGGGAGTGCATGGGAACAACAACAGAAACAGTAATAATAAACTATTATTGTGTTCAACAGTGAAGCCCAGTAACATGACCGTCCTCGTCACTGCTGCAGTGGTTGTTCTTGCTCTCATTCTCATCGGTGCTGCTGGATTCATCGTTTACAAAAAGAAGACAGGTGAGAAAGAAAAAAGAACCATTTCTGTATAAACAGATACTCAGTCTGAGTGAGTAGAAGAGAGGAATAAAGTGACTGAAGATAATCTGGCATTTACAACTGTGACTAAAATTATTTGTCTTGTTTTGATTTCAGCCATCAGCCCTCCATCTTGTAAGTAAAACTTACTTTGGTTTTATTTCAGCTGATCTGACTCTCACTTTCATGTTATAGATTAAAACATGTTTCAATATTGTCTATTATTGTTTCCTTATTTATTTTTTAATAAAGTTCAATACAGGATGTTTGTTTCTGACCTGCAGCTCCTGACAACAGCACAGAGCTCTCTGAGCAGCTGAATCCAGAGACCTGAATGACAAACACACTCAGTGAATCTCCTGGTGACACTTTATTTAGCTTTGCAGAACTAAAAGACAGTAATGCCTCTTGCACTGTAAGTCATGTTTTTTAATAAGGACTGATTTAAAAGGTGGACTGTTCTATGTTCTATGACTCTGGTTGGTTGTTTGATTGATTGTTGTTTCTGTTGAATTCACACTCAATCAGTGGACAGCATGTGACCAGACTTCAGTTACAAACTATTCTAACTCTAACTTTACAACTTGTACACTGATCAGTTTATAGAAAACAAGTATAGTAATTATCCAGTAAGACACTTGGTGGTGATGTTTAAAGTTGTTGTCTGTAACAATTTTTTTGTTGTATTTCCGAAAATTGTCATCACAATCTGGCAGTACAATAAGATAGAGGTCAGCTGTGTAAGAATCCACTCTGTGGCTCCACCCAGTGGCCCTAATTTGATTTGCAAAATTCCACCGCTCCCTGGTCAGTACAACCAATCAGAGCCAAGGGGAGTGTCTGAGAAGTGTCACTCTCCTGCATATGCTGCTGGCAGCCCCCCTTCCCTGGCACAGGTGCAGTGCCTTCTGTCACCTGGTCAGATACGTTAAAGCTCAAACTGTAAACAATGGAGGAGAACAGACAACAACAATGGAGCTGAAAAATGCCCCTACCATTGTCCACGTCAAAGAGAAGAAACAAGAAGACTGGTGAAGGAAAGCAGTGTAAACACAAAGAATTGGACCGAGCCAGAGAGAAAGCAAGGATAAATATCGGAGCATCATTTCCGAGGTGGAGGGAGCTGCGGGATTTGTAAGGACTTTTCTGCTGGACAAGTAAGGAGCCCTACTTGATATATGTGTCATTCTATGTTTTAACCACAAGGCTACAGCTGTGGCAGTTATAGTAATACTCTCATATCGCAATACGATGTTACAGTCGAGCTACATAGCTTGTTGGTAAATCTAGCTTGTTAGCTTGTATGTTAACTCAGATGTTTATCTTTGTCTTCATGGCTACTGGTTAGCAAAAGTGTCTTTCAAGTGACCGGGCAGTTATAACGTTAGTTTGTGTTCAGAGCGCTCTGAAGTGGTTGAACTGGTCTAGAGAAATAACGTTACTCATGCTTCAGAAAGGCTGCATGGCAAAATGTTGCACCAGGTAATGATTACCTGGTAACTCTGTCTACCTATGGGAGGAATATTGTTGGTTACTCAGGTTTCTTCTGTGACTTGGCATGAGGCATAATCTGTGCAGATTATCTTTATAAAAAAAAAAACATGTAAGAATCATAAACTTGTGTTTGTCACAGAGATTATTTTTGGTGATAATCCAAAATCCACCTTAAAAAATCCCATAGACTTCTTGTGGAGGGAACCAGGATGATGCTAACTTCAGGGTTATCCTCCAAAAACAGTTAATTGTTGCACCACTCTATAGACGGAGAATATGGAGTTTGGTCTCTCATGGAGCCAGTGTGTCTGGGAGATGTTTATCAACAAATTTACAACTATGAATTTATGAGATTAAACATGTAAATTCCTTTACAATGATGAACATGAATGAATGTTAAACTCAAATGTGTTATCTTTCTTTTTGTGCTGATTTTTGTCTTTTCAATAAAATCCTCACATTTTAACAAGTTTGGTCCACATGCTCATTCGTGACGACACTTCAATATATTACCTGAACATTCAGTATTCTCACAGAGGATTTGAATGAGGAGATTGATATCAATGTGAACTCTGAGCACAGTTAGCTCCCAGACAAGGTTAGCTTAGCTTAGCATGAACACTGAAGTTAGAGATTAAACAGCGAGCCAGTATCTCTGTTAAAGGAGCCTTCTGACAACTAAACAGCTGACTGATGTCCTGTAACGCTTCACCTGTGAGGAGGTCAGAAGATACGTTTAGAAAGAAAGAGAAACAAACTGAGAGACTCAGTGTGAGAAACATGTTGAAACATGTTTATTCACAGCAGTGATCTGAGCTGATGGTTAAAACAAATTTACTTAAACACAGAGGAATCCTGAGAGAAAATTATTAAATGTTAATAAATAATACTCTAAATAATCAATATCACATGTTTCTGTGTGATTCCTGACTGTTTGGTGTTAAATGCGTAATCTCTATTATGGTTACAGGTAAAACTAGAAGTAAAAATAAATAAACCTGTGCCACATGTCATAAATAAACACTGTTTATCAGTTCCACATCAGCTGTTTGTATTAATGCTAAACTGCTTGATCCTCGTCCAACTGGGCACCAGTGTTACACCCTGTTCAGCAACATCAGCAGATTCCAGATGTTTTTCTCTCAGAGTCTGGAAAGTGTTGTGAGTTCAGCTCTCTGGTCCGATCTGACCCTGTTAAGACCGGCAGTAAACATAAAGTGAAAAAGACATCGTCTCATAGTGGTTAGTAGTTATTAGTTGCTTGTTTAAAATACTTACTGTTAAGTCAGAACCCTGAAATACAGATGTGAGAAAACGATGTTAGAAAATGATTAACATTTCAGAATGTATAAAGGAGAGAAAAGACTATCAGGGCGGGGTTTGGGGGAGTGAAAATAACTTTGTTCCTCACCATAATTGTTTCTTCTCCAGATGCAGAATGCCACAATGCAAATCAACAGGAGGATCAGTGCTACAGTGACTCCAATAATTACACTTATTTCTGTGGGAGGATCTGGAAGAAACAAAACAGAACATGCACACTTTGGGTTCTTCCACATCGCCGCAATTTATGGAGCCATGCTGTTGGTTCTGGAAGAGTTTTCACAGGCTTTTGGATAATCCTCTCTGATCCTTCTTACATTTCAACTTTTATGAACATTCAAACAGTGTTATCAGTCGTCATTGTTTAAACAGATGTGTAAATAAAAGCCCAATTCGGAAAAACCAGCACGTCTTATCAGTGGTGGTGAGTACATTTATAGACCGGCAGAAATCTGTCAAGTGAAAATGGAATACAAGGAAGATTTGTTGTCTTGAACCAAGAAATCCAGGAGGAATCGATTTCTGCAACTGCATCTCAGAGTTCAGGATATCAAAGCAAACAGAGCCAGCTGCCCTACACTCCCCCTTGTTCTGGATGCACAGGCTTACTAAATCAACCATTTTACTGTAGTGCATTGTAGATGTGAAAAGTCATCAAACTTATGCTCTCTAAATGAATGTGGTTGCACAATGTTTTTTGAATTGTCACAGTCATTCATCCTGCAGACGTATCACAAATCAGGAAGTGCAGCAGCAGCTCAGGGGCTGAGATGCCAACCACAAGCCACAACATCTCCAGTTTGAACGTGACAGGGAGGGTTTTTTTTGCATCTCTTTCTCATTTCCTGTCGTCTCAGTACTTTCTGTAACTGAAAAACTGCACAAAAAACGCCAATTCAAAAAAAATAAAATAAATAAAATTACTGAAATTAGAAATTCTCCTGATGTCATGAGACTTAGCATTGGATTTGTTTCCCACCAAATTTCACAAAATGCAATATTTGTAACACACAACATATCCTTGACCTTGATCTCACTCTTACCCCAGTTGGTTCTGATCCGATCTTTCTCCAGTCTGGTGATGATGTCCTCATTCACACCAGAGAGCTGAAACACACAGTCGTACCTGGTCCAGTCTTCAGGTGTGACTGATGAAAGTTTCAGGTCAACACTCATCTGGAAGGTTCCATCGTGGTTGGGGAGGATCTCTCCGTGGTCCACCTCCTCATGAAGCTCCTCTCCATCTTTCCTCCAGACGAGTGAGGCTCTGTGAGGGTAGAAACCTGTAGCGAGGCAGCTGACTGGAGAGGAGGGAGTCTTCTGGAGGAGAGACACTGAGGGAAGCTCTGGGGAGGAGAGAGACGGGGAAGGGTTGTATGTATATGTATCGATAAAAGAATAGACAAGCTTACAGAGAGAGAGAAAGTAAAGATATTTTGTTTTTGAGTTTCAGTTTTATGCTCAATGACTGTCAGTAATAATTAAGGCCAGGACAGGACAATGAGTCCCGACACAGCAGAAACTGCTCAGGAGCGGCTTGAGATACGGGACAAGAACTCAAGGTGTTTGTCAGGCACCCAAAGCCCCGAGATCCAAATCTGACCCGACCCCCAACCACTACAGGACCCAACGGATCCTCTACAAACGTCCTGGTGCCAGAGTTCATACGACCGGGCCTGGACAGGTCAGAGCTGTTAGGCAGGTGGTTTAAATGTTGTGGCTGATTGGTGTGTGTCATCACCATCATTTCCACTGGAACATTATTGTGCATTAGAAACAGAACAAAACACATGAATGCTACGTCCACTGACAACAGTACATCAGGTCATGTGATTCTACCTTTTCTCTGCGGAAAGCTCCTCCCATAGTGTACGTACTTCTTCAGCCACTCAGGGCAGATGTGGATGTAGTAGTTCTTGTTGTGTTCTAATCTTGCTTTCTCTGCATCCCATCTCAGTTTGGTGACGACAGCCTGGCGCTGTGGAGCGATCCATGTCAGTGTCTTCAGGTCCAGCACTATGAAGTCTTCTCCATCATAACCATACTGGTTAAAACCAACAACCTCTCCGGTCTCATCATCCCACTCACAGCCGTTCATCCTCTGTAAGATGTGGACACCTGAGAGAGAGAGAGAGACTGCAGGTGAAGGAATAGACAAACAGATGTTGAAAGCTGTAAAAGTTAACATACATTACCTCCAGTTTGGTTTAAGCGTCGCTTCAAGCTGTCGATGTTGGCTCTGAAGACCTGCCGATTACCAAAACACTTGGAAGCGTACCACTCCTGGTGCTGTGGCTCGTCTTTGATTAATTTTCTCATCCAGTCCTGTTTAGGTTCTGCTGTCTTGATGTTGCTGTCACAGTAACCCACTTGAACTTCATTCACCACCGCAGCGCCCACAAACTCGGGGAAGTCTGGGACTCCGGAAGTTGCAGTAAGGAAATATTTCAGGGAGTGTTTTACTGTCAGACAAAGAATTTAGTTTTTTAGTCACAGTGGTCTGATACTCAGATACTCAAGATTCGCTCCCAGAGAGACAGAGAGGGATCTTCAGCACAGATACAGATTTTGCTAAATAAAACAATAACTCTGCAGCAGGGTAATGATCCCAAACACATCGCAAAGACCAAAGAACACCTCAACGAATGCTTGTCCATCAAATCATATTCCGTCAGTGTCAAATGAACACAGTTAAGGACATTACTGTCCTCTGGTTTAAACAAAAGTGAAAGTGAAACGCTCTACGCAGGATCGCTGCCAAATAAAACAACACTGACAACACCATGAGTCACAGCACATAACAGTCAGAGTTAGGATGTGATCTTACCTGCAGACGCACTCTGGCAGAAAATGAGCAATATTACTAAATTCCTCATCTTGTTTTGACAGATGGGACTCGAACTGAGGAGTTAGAGACAGCTGATGTGACACTTGTCTTTGATTGGCTGCTGGACCTGCAGGGTGTGTCCATCAGATACTTAAGGAAGACTATAGCAGCCATGTAAACAATGTATTTTATTTATTTGCCTCCTAATAGCCTCCTAATAGTTTTATTTTGTTTTGGTTTATTTTATTCATATCCCTCTTTTGTTGTGTGTGTTTTGTAAATACCACGGTTGATGTGTCTTGTTGTCTGTGATTATATTGTTCAATAAAACAATAATGATAATAAAAACTTCCACTGTTACAACCACAACTATTAATACTTGTACTAACGAGGCTGCAATAATAATAACAATAAGATAAAATACTTTAGATAGAATAATGTATTAATCTATTAATCCCTCATTGGGGATATTCACATTTTACAACCACTGAGGAGTCACATGCTGAGGGAACAAAACAACAGTAACCGAATTATACATTAAAACAAATTTAAAATTATATACACTATTTGTCTTTTACTTACATATATGACCAACGGGGTGTGACCAACTACTACAACTATGACTACAACTACTACTACTATTAATAGAAATAATTATAATGATTTTGATCATATGTAATAAAAACTCTAAATATGAACATTTTACATAAACTCACAACAGAAATAATGTTTAAATCTGGGTGATGGTAATCTATCTAATATATTAATACAGAATATAAAAGATTTTTAAGCTGAAGTTGTGTCTCCATTTATAATTGTAACCAGATAACTTGTATGTGTGTATTTGCAGTGTGAGTCTCCATGTGACATCCTTCTCCTCCAGGATGCTCCTGCCTGTCACTCAACTGATGAGTCAGGACACCAGCGTCATCTCGCGATATCTCCCAAATAAATACCTCATCATCCCTCCTGTGTCTTCTTTACATGTCAACAAATCGAAGAATTACCTGCATTCATACGCGGGAAAGTTATCAGAAATACAGTACAACACGCCCACACGCCACTATAACCATCTCCTGAAGAATCAAACACGTTTTTACACGCGAGGAGAGGAGACAAGGAAGCACGGAAGGAGGAACGGTTGGAATGGAACGCGCTCCCGCGAGATTTCGTTGAGTTTACTTGAGCCAATGCCACGTCTTACCAGCAGCATCAGCGTAGACTGAAATATCAGCAGTTTAGCGAACAGATAACAGCAGGACTGAGAGTCAACCAGCGGCCCGTCAGGCAGTGATATCTGACTCAACCCGGTAAGAGCTGATAGTTTGTTTCTCGGTGTGTTTCCGCCGAGTTTTGTTGCTCCTGCTGCAGCAACACGTTAGCGGTTTGTTAGCTAATGCTAGCCAGCTAGCGGGCTTTTCTTCACTCATTAACGGGAGACCGGCGGCTAAGTTAGTGCTCACTGCCTGGTGCCTTTTACTGTTTGCTGTAAGATTAAAGTTAACACTTTATAAAGCCAGCGACATAATCCGCTTTACACCCACATGTGTGAAGCCGCCAGCAAATAAACACAATCACACAACACAAGCTAAATCAAAACAAACGGTTGAGTGAAGTTAGCTAACAAGGAGTGTGTGAAGGTAACTGAGCTAACAATGAGTGCGTCGTTAAATCTGTCTGCACACACACAATTGGCATCGCTGGGTGGATAATGTCAGCAGTGTTACAACAACTTTACATCAGACAGTGAATGTGACGAGCACAGCTGCTCTTATAGTGACAGAAACTATTCAGAGTCGCTGCTAAAGTTTCCAGTATATCATGAACATCTGGTAAAGTCAGGACGGCTCCACACACAGATGTTCAGTGCCTCTGCACATGTACTGTTGTCTCAGAGTCTGACACACAGTTGGTTTTATTCTGGAATATATCAGACTACATACAACTTTGACTCAGCATTGTCACCACACATTCATTCATTCATTCATTCATTCATTCACTGATGAAGTCTTTCTTTATACAAGGTGAGGCACCAATAAATGAAAAAACCCAGTGTATCTGTGTGACATTTGCTCTTTAGCTCTGGCCACAGTTTCCCAACAATTAAATCAGAGTTTCTCAGTGAATGGATGTTCTGCAGAGACGGTCTGATCCCTTGATGCTGGATTACATTGATCTCACAGGAAGAAACATTTCTTAAAGTTGTAATATGTAAGAATTTTAGTTGAGAAGATAAGAAAAAAAAACTGTTTGAAATGAAGATATTTATATGTTGTGTTTGCAGAGATATCTGTTGAAGTTAGCATGCTAACCACCTAGCCCTGGTCCATCCTGGTCTGTTGTGCACATTGTAATGATTTGTGGCTTTGGAGTCTGTGTGGACATCTGCTGTGAACACCTGGATGCAGCGTGACTCTCCCCTGGTACTCCAGGTGTTTACCCTGGACTGCTAGCTGCACGGCTAACTGGGCTAACTCACTAATGGTTGCAACACATAACAGCAGTTAGTTGTTCTGGTCATATGGTACCCCCATTTTCTTACATGTTGCACCTTTTTTAAAGTGATTTCTGTGTACTATCCCTTTACTACAGAGTGTCCCTCTGTATGAAATCACACTCTCAGCTGTGGTGAATATTCTTTAATCATCAGTTTTAATTTGCTCTCTGTCTTTGCTCTCTTTTCTCTTCGTCAGAGGCGATAATATGGGTTGTATACGTCTGCTGGCACTGGCGGTGGCCACATATGCAATCGTCCTGTTAGCCTTCCATTCAGCTGCCGCTCATAGTCATTCCCATGGCGACCATGGACACGGCCACGGCCACCATCACCACGGCCACCATCACCATGGCCACTCCCACGGAGAAGACGATCACGCTGAGGTGAGGATGTTCCACGGAGCGAGCAAGTGGAGCGCCGAGGCCAACCTCCCTGTAGAAGAGGAGGAGCATCACGCACACGCTCATGATCACGGACACGCACACGCTCATGATCACGGACACGCACACGCTCATGATCACGGACACGCTCATGATCACGGACACGCTCATGAAGATGTTGTTCGGGTCCACAAGGAGGAGAGTGGCCATGGGCACTCACATGGAGGAGAGAGGGTGAAGAGGGAGGCAGAGAAGAGGGACGTGATGGAGCTCTGGATGCAGGTAAGGACAGATTGAAGTGTGTCTGTGAATAACTACACAAGTCTTTGGACAGAATTTTACCCGTGGTGTCACTCAGAGTGACGCAGGATAAGACTCAAGAAGGCATCGCTCAGGTTTGACTGTATCAATACCTGTTTCAAGCAGTTACACAGTTCGTGTACATGTTTGATGAAATTCTCTAAAGAAAAGTAAACTTCCCTCCATCCCGTTTCCCTCCAGGCCATCGGAGCAACGCTGCTGATCAGCGCAGCTCCTTTCCTCATCCTGTTTCTGATCCCGGTTCAGTCCAACAGTGACCAGCACCAGAACCTGCTGAAGGTGCTGCTCAGCTTTGCCTCAGGTGGACTGCTGGGTGACGCATTCCTCCACCTCATACCTCACGCTTTGGGTAGGTCTTCAATCCATAGTAGTTTGTTTTTTCACCTTGTCTGTCTGGTTGTTTTTACTCTCTCTGTGTAAGTTCACCAGCCAAATACTAGTTCAGTATGCAAGTAAGTTTACTTCACTCACCAGCCAAAACAACAAGCGAACAGTGATCATCTAGTCAATGACAATAAAGTTTATTTTGTACTTTCTGTACATGTATTTGTAATGTCAATTAAATATACTGAATTAAGGGTTCATCAGTTTCCAAGGAGCTTATTCAAGCCAACATGAATAACTCCATCGCTTTGATAAGATACAAGCTGTATTTGCAGTTGGCGGCTGACGTTGATGAATAAATGACACGAACAGCCGCAGGATTGAAGTTTGTCTGTCTGAGTTTCATGTGTGTTTCCTGCACAGAGCCTCACTCTCACCACGGAGACGACCACGGACACTCGCACGAAAGCGAAGAGTCACATGATCACGGTCACTCCCACGGTACGCAGCCGCTGCCTTCGCTCTTGTTATTGACAGCGGTTCTTCCCACAGGTGCAAAAATCAACCAAAAACAATTTTATCTATCAGACTCTGCTCACGTATCTACTCTTGATCTTCCGCCTGCACAGGAGCCGCCCACGGTCACATGATGTCAGTGGGAATGTGGGTCCTCGGTGGGATCATCGCCTTCCTGGTTGTAGAAAAGTTTGTGCGTCTGCTGAAGGGCGGACACGGACATGGACACTCACATGGACACTCACACGGTACGCTGCCGAAAACTCATCTTCTGTTTCATTGTCAGAATATTTTCAGTGTGTCTGCGATGTCGGCCACAGTGGCCTCTGTAATCTCTCCTCGTAAACTCAGTTACTGATCTGATCTGAGGACTGGGGCTGTTTTTTATGTGACATTTTCAGATGCTCCAAAGGAAAAGGTCAGTGATGGAGAAGAAGAAGAAGAAGAAAAGGAAAAGAAGAAAGCAGAGAAAGGAAGCAAGGATGAGAAGGTGCCAAAGAAAGAGGAGAAGAGCGCAGGTGAACAGTGCATTTATTTTTTTTAAATGTGGAAGACGATTGGAAGCAAAATAGAGTGTAGAAATCTGTTAAGTAGAAGTCGTGCTGTGTGGACAGTGTTATTGAACACAAGTATCCGGTTGATCAATCCTTCATTTACCTGTAGAGTTTGGTAATCGTCACTGGGCTCTGGGAAATTCTTTGACATTTTATATTTAAAGGATCAATTAATTGGGAAAATAATCTGCAGATTAATTGATAAAGAGATTTTCAGCATAATCAGTACATTCAGTCCTCCATCAACAACCAGCTGATCCTGTAGACTTGACCCAGCGTGCTCCATTTTCTCCACTAACACAGACATCAAGGTGTCCGGTTACCTGAACCTGGCAGCTGACTTCACGCATAATTTCACTGACGGCCTGGCGATAGGAGCGTCGTTCCTGGTCGGTCCAGCAGTCGGCGCCGTCACCACCCTAACCATCCTGCTGCACGAGGTCCCACACGAGATCGGAGACTTTGCCATCCTCGTCCAGTCTGGCTGCACCAAGAAAAAGGTAGCTGACTCCTCAAGCGGTGACACATGGATCGATACAACATCTTTTGTTTCGCCTCGTCAGCTCAACTATAAAACGTGTCACAATAATTTTTAATCAGCTCTCATCGGCATTGAAGTCTCACAGCATACAGACGGCTCTAGTTTTTGCTTCTTCTCATTGTCTGTTACAACTAATTTCTGGGACACGACAGGATCCTGGATTTGGGTCAACCGCTCGTAGTTTAGGACTGTACTGAATTTTTGCAATCAGATGCTTGTTCAACATTCTCATCACATCTTTACGTCAGCGTGATGCCCCCTGGTGTCAGTGCAGTGAGGAAGAAAAAGCCATGACTTGACACCAAAGACATGGAGAAAAGCCACAGACAGATAAAATGCTTCTGAATAAACGAATGTCTGGAGAAACGTTACGACTGTACTAATCCTCGTCCTCTTTCCCATCAGGCCATGTGTCTACAGCTGCTGACAGCCCTGGGAGCTCTGGCTGGCACGGCTTGCTCCCTATTGGCCGAGGGCGTGGGCGCCGCGGCGACCGCCTGGATCCTGCCGTTCACCGCCGGCGGGTTTGTTTACATCGCCACGGTGACCGTGCTCCCAGAACTCCTGGCGGGCCGCTCCAGTTTCGGCCAGTCCCTGATGGAGATTCTGGCCCTGCTGTTTGGAGTCGGCATGATGGTGCTGATCGCCGAGTACGAGTGAGACGCAGCAGAGAGGGAAAAGGTCAAAAAGGTTGGGAAAAATGGCGGTTTTAAGTAGAGTTCAAGTGGATTATTATTTCATCAGGGGTGTGTTTTCTTCTTTTTTATTAATTGTGTTTTGGGACAAACACCACCCACTGATGGCAAACGGATGATTTTTGTTTTGTGTTTGTCTTTTTTTTTTTTTCTTTTAATGGTTCATAGTCACATCCCTGATTTTGTGTCACTGTTTTCTTTTTCGGCTTCTTAAAAACTGTTCAGCTGGAGAGACTGAGAGCCGGAAGGAAACAGGGCGGTGGTAAAGGTTGGTTTTTTTTTTTTTTTTTGCGATGTTCACTGAGGGCCTCGATCACAACACGGCCCCGAGAGGTCTCTTCACATCTCACTACGTGGATCATTCAGCTACAGTTGTCCTGCAGCTTAAACTGACGGTTGGTCCCCTGCAAAAGTGACTTTAAATAGATTAATCTTCGAGCCATAACAGCAGATTTTCTGAAGGCTGATTGTTGAAACTACATCTCAGAGCCGGGTCACTGACAGAGCAGAGAACGAGATGGTCTGGCTCAGTTTCTTTGTACAGCGAGTTGCTCAGTTGTACTGTATGTGTTTTAATGTCTGTTTCCTTTAGAAATATTGAATGTTAATATTTTTACATTCCACAGAATAAAAGAAAATGTTGTTGCTTCTACAGATGTTCACTTGTTTACTATTGAATCATTAAAATCTCTGAATGGAAGAGTTGTACCCTTCACAACCTGCGATTCTTTTCCTGTTAGTTGCACGATCCCTTTTTTTTAAAATAATGCTGTGAACAGATTTGACCACAAGAGGGAGCAGTCACTCCGTCACCTGGTGATTTCCTGTAACCCGTCCTGCCACTGACTGATTGCACAACCGACTCAGGAGAAGGAAAACAATTCACGCTCTAGTTGGAAAGTGTAAACGTTGAGATAGAGACCGTGCAGCTCACCTGAAGCCGTGAACCTAAATCGAAATGTTACCTGCTGCAGTTGACCGCAGACATTTAATACATTTCATACTGCAAAGATATACAGATGTTACATACTGCTGTGTGAGGCATTAGTTAAGATCATTAAACATGATGCATTAAACCAAGTGAAACAGTCGCTTCATGTTTGTGAACAGGATGAACCCGTTCTCACAGCGGCAGCGGGAGGCGTCGTGTTTTCAGATCATCCGTCCGTCCATCCAGTCTTTGTGCTTCAGGACACCTGAACAGGATTTCTACATGTTTGCCTCAAGCGTCCACTTGGACTTGAAGATGATCTGTTTACATTTTGCAGGTCAAAGGTCGGGCACAGAACACACACGTCTGTCTGAAACTCAACAATGCATATAATAATTGCTGCAGCATTTTACACAAACGTCCTTCTGGATTAAGTGACTTCACAGTGACAACTTGATGTTCTGCAAAACAAGTTCAGGGCATCATGAGCTCAGGAACAGTAACATGAGTCACATGGAGGCATCAAACCACAAGGTGGTAGTTTTCTAGTCTTGTTGAGACATGCTGCAGATATCTCAGAGTGGTTGTGTTCGCATTAGCTGGCACTGAAATCTGACAACTTACTGTGGAGAAAAGAGGGAAAGGTGTTTTTTGAGGGAGGTTTGTGCATCCAGCTGGACCCTGAAGGTTTTCGTGTTGTTCTAATACTGAACTACAGCTGGATATAGAGGATCGGTTGCAAACTTGGCAGCTCTTCATCACAAGGATTTCTTCTCTCAGATGATATTTTTTTTAGAGCCAGTATGACAAAAGCAAAATGTCGCCAACGTTTGCGCCGCCGACGTCTCCATTTATATTCTTAAGTAATTCTCTAGCGTCCACTTGCATGTTTTATAAAGTGTGAGCGGTGCAATCAAACCTTAACAGACGGTTTCATTTTAAGGATCCACCAGGTTACAGACGCTTCTTTCAGGATGTAATCTTATGGGGAAAAGTATTTTTGGGCCCCAGTGCATCACCTGATGTCATTACAAGGTTTGGCCTGCAGCTCTTCATGTGGGATGTCATGCAACCTGGAACACAGCAGGAAGACGCCGTGCCAGCGTTTGAGATTTCCACACTGGGCGTGATGTAAGAGGAAAAATGGCTGCCGTGTGAATATGGTATAACTCGCTGTGTCTCAGTTCAGGGTCTGCATCCTTCAGAGGAGCGTTTGAAGGCCAGTTACATCACAACGTTGCGTGAGTGTTGTCCCAATCAGAAGGCTCCTCCAGATGCTCCTTCTTTTCCCTGTTTTTGGAGGATGCACCGCTACAATCCTTCGTGGCCTCACATATCCTAAGATGCTTTGCACGCCCGAAAAAGAAGAAAGAGAGAGAGAAAATGGCGACATCGCGTGGCGTAGATCCTGCGCCTGCCTTCCTTCGAAGGATGAAGATGCGATCAGACAGCGGAGTGTGAGTAAGTGGTGTGGATCGTATTTAATTATTGTTTTGGAGTTTGGGAGAAGAAAGACAAAGAGGGAGAGAATCACCACAGAGAAGTTCCACCTTTTATCTGTTACACATTAAACATGTGGTGTATGTGTGAGTAGGCGTATTCCCTCTTTGATGATTAATTTATAAATAGTCATGCAATGTGACACTCCTCTGGTCACTCCTCTGTGCTCCTATGATAAAATGATAATGTGCGTGATTTAAGCGACACCCATGATGTGTTCTTCTTGAAAGCGGTCCAGCAGCGTGAATACTGCACATCTCAACCTAATTAACGCCATTTCAGTCCTGTAGTCTAACAAACAAATGTGCAGTTTGACTTTGTTGAGCTGCAACATGTCGTGTTTTTACTTGATGTGACTTTAATGGATGCGTAGATGAAGTGAAGAGGAGCAGAAGCCTCCACAAATACAGTAAAGCCACCAGTTGATGCTTCGCCTTTTTTAGTTTTTAAACTAAATTTAAATCCAAACAGTCACTAGGCTGTAGTTCATCCACCAGCACAGATATAAAGCTTATCATGCCATTTTAAAGTTACCTCTTAAAATATAT
>JARJLU010019386.1:0-97305 GCA_030272975.1 Sparidentex hasta | reverse complement strand
AGGGGGGAGGCCACTGGCCCGGAGGAGGCGGCGGAGGCGGCCACCATAGTCATCACCACCAGGGGGGCTCCAGCTCACAGCAGCCCTGGGGACACCCCATGCTGGCTGGGGGCCCGCCGCCCTGGAGCCTCCACCACCCGGGAGGAGGGAGTCAGAGGGGGAGCGGCGGAGGGGCGGGAGGGGTGAGGAACAGCCCGCAGGCTATGAGGAGGACGTCATCAGGGGGGAGGAATGAACAGGGCATGAGCAGGAGCGCCAGCATCACCTCTCAGATATCCAACGGATCCCATCTGTCATACACCTAAACAAGAAACAACACACACACACACACACACACACACACAAACACACACACGCACACACACAACACAGTAATTGTCTTAAAGTCAAATTCTTGTGCGCCGAGGTAACACTGTACACAGACACACACACACACCATGCAAACAACACACACTGCACAGTGCTGAGACACCACTGCTCTCTTACATCAGTGTGCTGCTAGCAGCCGTCTGTGGAAGCCCAGAAGTCCAATCCAAGATGGCCGAGGGTCATTTACAGTACGCCACAGTGCAATAGTGTCATATTAACTGCAGCCTACAGCGCTATTATATGTGTTCGTATTCGCCATGTTAGTCTCCGTTGCCATAGACCCAAAGTGTCACATTCATGGAGTTTATTACCAGGAGTTGTCTGTTTGCAGTACGCTGTTTTATACACACATGTGTAGTTAATCTGATGCTTTTAGATGTTAAGTAGCACAATAGTCGAGCAGAATGGGGAAAGTTGAGTATGCATTTTTCTGATTAACATTAAAATGTATCAGTGTGCAAACTCCTTGAAACTGCTCACGATTAAAGAACTGACAGCTCACTGACAGACAGTTATTGAGATTATAGTTTATGTGCAGTTGCAGGCAGGAGGCAGGACTGACGATTGAAGAGCAGTTTGAGAACGTGCCAGACAGGTGAAGAGGGAAAATGAAAGAGGACGAAGGTTGCCGTAAGTGAGTACCAAGGCAAGGCAGCATGCAATATAAGTGGGAGGCTTCTCCTCCAGCAGAGGGCAGATCTGACCGCCCGGTGCAGCGTTTTACTGACACAAAAAACCTGCAAAGATGCCAAAGGTGCAGAGTCAGATTTGTCATTATCCATGCCAACATATTAATGTATTTTAAAGAGATTGTGCCAGAGATGTCAGTGAACGTTCAGTATAATTCTATGTGGTGCATTTGTCGCTGGAGTCATTTCTCGTGCACGCTCGGCCTCGTTGGGCTCTTGGGTTTCCACAGACCTCTGCACTTCGCTCACACGCGCCCTCGGGACACGGATGGATATTTCAGCAGCGCCTAACCGCCAACTTTTCTCCAAACTGGTGTTCACTCGTCGCTCATTTGCATTAACTTCCAGGTCTAATTTTGGCACTGTGTTTGGTCGGTGAAAGCGATTTAACTACGCAGTAAAAAAATAAATAAATAAACACGGCTGTTGGTCTACCTCAAGATCACCAAGTAGAGCTTCACCACAGGGTGTCGTGACTGGACAATGACTTGGACTTTGGCACAGGCCTTCTACATCACACTAAATGTTAATCAGACATTTACACACACACACACTCTCACACATAGATACAAAGGTTCTTGAATTGACAGTATGTCCCTTTGCACACTTGGCTGATGAATGCATGTACAGGGGTAAATACTGGGACATAAAAGTGTGAAAAATGAGCGCACTTTTGATTTTATAAGAGGTCGCAGAGATGTAGTGAATGAGCAACGGAGCGTGACAGAGGAGCTTCACCCGCCCTCTGCTGGTTGGCGACTGCTGAATGTCTCAGTGGGTGGATGGGTGGTGGTGCTGTGATCTCCGCTGCCATGCCCCTGCAACCTTCCCCCCCGTTCTGACACCCCGCTCTGTTTCACCCCTGGTCACGATCTCCCCGCCTCCCTTCTACCTCCGTTTCCTCCCCTCCTGAGCCTGGTGTGGTATTCACCTCCTCCCTGATGTGTTTGGGAAGAGCTCTTCAAGTGAAAGAAAAGAAGAAAAAAATATATGTATTATTATATAAATCTTTAAAAAAAGAAAAGAAAAGAAGGATTATAGAGAACTAGAGATAAAGGTGGAAGTCTTATTGTGAAATGCAGAGGTTATGCATTATATGAATTTCAGAGGTGAAGATGTACAGGAAACCTGTTAATATTGTATATTTTGAATTTGAAAATATGGAAATCTGATCGACAAATCAAAGACAAAATTAACTTGTTGTGATGCGGACACAGTGACGTGGTTTGATGACGGCGGCGTTCAAATTTCCCGCCGCTGAGTTTTCACTGTCTCACTTGCAGCTGCGAGTTCGGAAACGTGTTACAGATATTCTGTTGTGACTGATAACAACACAACTGTAGGGCAGGTTGCCTCGAGTAGACGGCAACGTTTTGTTTAATGCTGAATGAGGATGATTTTGCACATAATTTGAGATGTAGTTAGGTGTAGCCTTTGCTTTAGCACTGGCTATGTTTTACTGACATAACGATACCCAAATGTAGACTCGCCTGTCTCTTTAGGTTTTTCATGGTTTTTAGAAGACGTAGAGAGAGAAATAATTTTATTTCAAAGATCTGTAAAATCTGAAAAAAAACAAAAAACAAGACGCTGAATCGTGTTTGGCTGCATAATCCATATCTGATGCACTCCACAAGATCCACAAATTCTTTCCAAATTCTTGCACAAGACAGTGAAAATATATCTGTTGTTTGATATCTACAAAGGGTTACTCTTCGGTGTTGTGGGGTCCACGGTTATTATTTGGACTTTTTATTTCTGATTTATGAAACGCGCGCCCTCTTTCGTTGTGGTTCTACACGAAGCATTTTCACACTGCACTTAAGTATTTGCCTTTTTTTTAAAAGAAAAAAAAAAGAAAGAAACGCAGACCACCACCTGCACTCAGAATTTATAATCCTGTCGTTTTTTCTCGGCTCAGTTCTGATGACAGAAAAAAAAAAAGAACCAACAGAGTGTGGCGGTCTTTCTTCAGCCAGTATGCCATTGTACCCAACATCTTTTTATCAGCCCGTTCTCCCGGCGCCGTAGTGTTTTATTTACTTTTATGCCAGAAAGGCTCATTTTAATTTCCAGATGGCGTCTGCAGAGGGCCAAACGACTGGTGGATTTTTTTAATTTTTTTTTTAGACCTTCTCTTGTGTTTACTAGAACTCCCAGGTGTTTTGCGAGGCAGTCGGGACAGAGTCTAGCTTTAGACCTCGGTCACTCTGAACTGGATCAGTTGCACTGATTGCACAAGTGATTGACCAGATTAAAGAGTCTACTGTGATCCCCCCTCAGCGTGCCGAGGGACGGCTGCCATTGGTTGAAAGAAGGCGGGAGGCAGGGTTATGTCTCTGTACAGTCTGTTTATCAGTATTCCCTTTATCTCTCCTGTCATTTGGTGGATCTTGCTGTTTTATTCTCCGTAGTCCAGAGACCTGTATTAAACTGTATTCAATTGTATAGATTGTGCAAAAAGCTGAATGTCGCATAGCAGAAGAGAAAAGCTATTCCTTACAGATGACAAAGTGATTTAAAATGTATAAAAGAAATTCAGAAACAAAGTTTAGGGGATAAATGTAATATTTTGTTTGTAATTACTATTTTTTGTTGGAAGAGGGCTACTGGATAAAGAATCATCTGTAATAAAGTAATTTTAATATTTCTTTGCCGCATCGTTTGATTCTGATTGTTTCGTCTTGTGTGAGGAGCAAGTTTGTGTATTTTAAAGCCTCAAAAATTTCAGCCTTTAATTGTTCTTTCCTTAAACTGCCTGAGTTATTGTGCTCCATGTTTTAACTGTACTACGTTACCACACCTCTGTTCAAAGCTTCAGCTCTTCAACTATTTGTTTAACCTTCACTTCTTGTTGCCTCGGGGGGGATTTCGTAAAGCAAACAGCAGCGATGTTGCCAAAAAACATTTTGCCTTAATAAGTAACACATTTAGATAAATGCTGCAACATTATGTACCCTCCCCCCCCTTTTTTTTTAATTATTATTGTTTGAAAAAGGGAACCCATGTTTTTATAACAAGTTCTTTATGCTTCTCTTTACCAAAAGTCCCCTGTCCTGATTTATTTCACTCACTTAGCTCAGTAAAGATGTAAAAATCTGTTAGCTGAAGTGTCCTCTCGATGAAAAACCTGATGACAGGTGCCTTATTGAGCATGTGAAGATGTCGATATAGTCGATATTTATCTCCCTTTTTGGGGACGATTGCATTCCTGTGCTCCAGCCAACTGTACTGCCACAAACCGAAGATGAAACTATTTGGACTGAGCTCGACATCTGAGACATTTATAATGGACATCAGGTCAGGTAGATGCTCCTGATACTCCTGGTTGGTCCTTAGTTCATTTTATAAAAATAAAAAAATCTTTGTGTTTCATTGGATTAGATGGTTCTTGCAGGTCTGCAGGCTGATGACGTGTGTGTGTGTGTGTGTGTGTGTGTGTGTGTGTGTGTGTGTGTGTGTGTGTGTGTGTGTGTGTGTGTGTGTGTGTGTGTGTGTGTGTGTGTGTGTGTTTGACAATATCAAGAAAAATATTGTCCAAAGTCAACAACATTTCTGTCTGCAGATCTTCACCATCTCTTCCTCCTCAGCGCGTGTACGACCTCTTCCAGGTGAAGTTCGCTCCCTCTGCGTCTGCAGCGCTCTGCTCAGGTGTCTGCAGTCTCGGTCTCCTGGTCCTCCTGCGCTGTGGAGCCGCGGCGTGGCTGCTCCTGCTCCTCTGCCCAGCCTGACTGTATTCTCCCGATGTGCCACCGCAGCTCGACCCGTCCCTCTCCTCCCCTTTCAGGAAATCAGCCACCACTCTGAAGTACTCCAGAACTGCGATATGACTCCACTTGCCCTCCTCCAGCTCCTCGTCCCCAGTCCTCCCCTGCTCCAGCTTGAATCCACAGTGCCCCCCTCTGTCTGTCAGGGCCAGGAGGAAATAAGGATTGCTCTGGAAAAGAAAAAGGGGTAAGGTGGAGGCAGGCGGGAGGACGGGGTCATCACGGCTGCAGATGCAGAGCACAGGGACGGCCACCTCGTCTGCATCTCTCAGAGGTTCGTTCCTCTCCCAGTATCCGTCCCAGTCCTTGGCTGGGTGCGCCCTCTCGCCCAGTGCCCAGGCCACCGAGGGGGCCAGGCCCTGTGGGGGGTGAGATCCTGAGCTCAGTGGTGGTCTGGGGGCCTCCTGCCGAAGCTGGGCTGAAGTGCAGAACAGAGTTTCCTCAAAGGCTCGGAGGGAGGAACAGCTGAGGGCTCGGTCCACATCCAGGACTCCCCTGAAGGAACTTTCATATCTTATGAGAGCGAAAAATAACATTTTTATGACGCTGTCCTTGTTTCATACGAGTCGTAACCACTGATTATTTGCTTGTTTTTGATTCCTCTCACCTGCTAAGCTGCATTTTCCTGTGTAGTAAAGCCCCCCAGCGATACACGGGAGGCATGGCTGTTTCAAACCACAGCTGGCCCAGGAGCACAGGTGAGATGGCTGCAGCTGCTTTCAGGTAGGAACTTGACCCAGACTCGCCCAAGTAGGAGAGAAGAATCCCTGAGCCTGAACCCTCGCTCACCGCAACCAGCGCAGAGGACGGGTGGCGGCTGTGCACGTAAACCACCGCCTGGAAATGGAAGAAAACAAATAAACCATCATCTTCAGGTAAAAAAAAATAATAAAAACAAATAGAATAAACAAAAAGCAAGTTTTGGCCTCGCTAACAGCAGCTTTGCAGGACGCCTCTATGGAAAGTTATTTCAAACGCTCGTTTTTGGTCCAGACTGAAACATCCCGAATGTTTGATGGATCGCAATGAAACGTTGTACATGTATTCATGATCCCCAGAGGATGAACTCAGATAACTTTGGTCCACCTTTAACTTATCATCCCTGCTAGAAAATCCAGTCACCAGCAAGACCAGCGTATGTTGTGTTTTGGTTCTGGTCTGTGCTGTTTTCTCCAGCAGGGATGTGGCGCAAAAGTATCATTTTTCTTTCAATAGTGCTGTGATTACTGACGTCCCCACCAGCCTCAGCTGCGCTTATGTTTAGTGATAATAGGTGAATATTAGCATGCTAATATGCTAATTTGAAATGGTGAAACATGCTTGTACCTCTGAGCATGTTAGCATTTAGCTCAAAGCACCACTTTGCTTCTAGGTAACTGAGAATGTGTTACTGTCTAAGCACGACTGACTTCCTGCTGTGTTTTTATTCCACCACAGCTGTTTTTCAGTCCAGCACCAGAGAGCTAAGGACAGTGGGTAATGTAGGCAGCGGTCCACTGGTCCTGCATCACACTCCTGTGATACTGTTCGACTCATTACGTACAGTTTGATACAGCATAATAAGAGATATCACCTCCTATATTCAACACGTTCTTCTTTCTTTTAAATTCTGCTGTCTTCTTTACCCACAATGCAATTTAGCCACTGAGTGACATCACTGGAGGCAGTAAATCAGATTACATGCAGCCTGCTCTGGAACAATATATATTAAACTTTATTTAATATATGCACTAGAATTCGTGAATTGCACTGTAATATGTCAAATCGGTGGAGTTACCCTTCAACCTCTCCTGTTTCCACCGGCCATGCTTCAGTACCTGCTCAAGATCGGCTGGGTCTCCAAACTCAGTCAGCCTTGCTGTGGTCAGCGGGCACCCCGCTGTGCCTCGAGCGTGAAACACCACCACGTAGAAGCCCTGACGCACGGCCTCCTGGCACAGTAGCTTTAGGTGGGGGGTCATCCCTCCCCAGGACTGAGGGATGACCAGCAGGACGGGAGGCGTCGTGGTGAAACAGCCGAGCGCCTTTCCTCCTGTCTGATGCTCCTTCCTGCCCTCCCACCGCCTCCTCTCAACCCCCCAGTCCAGAGCAACAATACCCCCATCTCTCAGTAGCAGATGGTCTCTAGTGAACTGTAAACCGTCTCCATGTTCTCCACACAGCATGCTGGACAGAGTCTGAATATGGGGGTCTCCCCTGGGCCAGGAGGCCAGTCTCGGCCTGGCCAGAGAGCCACAGTGCCGGAGCAGATATTTAGCCAGCGCAGTGTGTTTGCAGATGAGCCTTGGTCCATCTGAGGCCTGACCTGACCCAGACAAAACATCGGTCCCTGGTGATCCAGCCTCATCCGTCCATGCTCTTGTATTCACGTCCAGTGGCAGCTCTAGGATCAGGCAAATAAAGACCCAGAGCTTCCAGGCTGCAGCTTTGACAGCCTGCCTCGTCCAGCGGTGAACCCTGGGCCAGCGGAGGGCCAAGCACAGCAGCAGAGGCAGCAGTGATGGAGTCAGACAGAACACACAGTCCTGGACAAATGATGCCATCGGAAAATACAGGATGTCCAATGTTTCCTCTGGGAAATTTTGCTGCAATTTTCCTCAAAAACATCTTGCCCCCATTTTTGACAGACTTCTGCCTTGTTGACATGTAAATGGTTGAATCTCACTCCTCCCCTAACTCTATAAATCATTTACAACAAGCAAACACAGGCCACACAAATCTGTCCCCTTAATGTTAACTCTATAACTCTATTGTCGTCCTTTGACTTTGTTCCATACGCCGTTCCTGACGTTATTTCTTCTGCATGCTCACCCCAGTAAAGAGCAAAAATATTGTTTTCCAATACATTGCTCTCTAATTTTAGAGACATTTGAGGTTGTTTATTCTAAATTACTCAAACGACATTCTTTACGTTTAAATCGGAATGTTCACTTATATATATCTCCTCCCACACGAGTCACTTCCTGTACGTCTGCTCCTGCTGACGGGAAACTGCACCAAGAATTCAGGTCACCCAACCTGTTAGCATGAGAATTTGAAAGATTTCTGTTAATTCCACACATGATACACACACTTTGACATCAGCTTCTCTTGTCGGGAAACTGAGCGCAACGCAGTTATCTCACCCAACCTGTCGGCATGAGACCTGACGATGACAGAAGAACTCCAACACACAACTGAAAGCTTTGAGTTGACTCGTAAAAAAGAACTAACTGTACCATAGAAAAGAAGCCCTGAAGGTGCTGTTAATTAATCAGCACAAAGATCAGTTTACTTGAGAATTATTATATAAATATAGCTTATTTAAATATGTATTTTATTGGCCTAAAGCTGTCAAACACTCACCCACCATTGTATGTAGTTTATCATTTATTCACAACAACACACTGCCACACTGCTTACGATTACACTGTTCGTAGTGTAAATTATTATGTATATACAATGTATATGAGTCCATTTCTATTTCTTACCTTTTTATTATATTGTTTATTGCAATATTACTGTTCTTCGGCTGCTGTGATGAATAAATTCCCTGTTTGCGGGACAAATAAAGGGATTCTGATTCTGATTTTCCCCACTAGTGAACGAAAGGTGCAGCCCACAGGACAGTAACACATTTGCACTGAGTTGATTTTTGATTATCAAATTGATTTTTAGCTGCTGATCTATCACATTGGATACTCAAAAACATAAACTTTGAGTAACCTCGAGTGAAAGGAGTGGCCTCCCATTCCAGAGATTACTGTCGTGTTGTTCGTTGGCTCCTTCTGCCGGGAAAGTGAGAGGCAGAACCCAACCTGCGAACATGAGACATGAGGTGAAAGAACTCAAATATACAGCAGGAGCATTTGTGCTTCCAGTGTTTAGATAGTAATCTTACAGGAGGACTAAATCTGGACATCTGCCTCTGATTGAAATTATTAATGTCTTGGTGTGTTTTATGTTTTACTCTCAGCTCCATTCATCATCATCAGTGAATGTGGAGATGTGCAAATGACAAACCAACAACTACTTTTGCTTTTATGAAAGATTCTGAGCACATTTGCACAAGTCATATAAAAGAAACTGCAGATGAGCTGACTGCATTATTAACTGAAGCATGTGCAGTTGTCCACTCACACATTCACAGACTTTGAGGCCGTTCCCTCGCGGATGTTTTGAGCCCACATTTTCTGCAGACTTTGCCGGAGAGAATTAGCCGAAGTTCATCGTGTCATGAGGGGATGTCAGAAACTGAAGTGGGGGCCGGTACCAAGCAACACCGTGCAACAGGTCCAACAGGTTCAGCCCGGTAGAGACTCCACCTCGGATGTGGAGCATTATAAATAAGGTTGTCACAAACAGACAAAATCGGGACTGTGCGATACAGTATTGTCACATCTAATAATCTTTTTATCGTGTTAGAAAAAATTAAATTTGATGTAAGTAATGTTTTTTTTTTTTTTTTACATTTTTTCTTTTTTATGAGAAGAATTTCTGCACCACGTTTCTCTTTTTGCTGTGCAGAGATATTTTCAAGAATATTTGGAATATTTTTAGTTTACACATTTTTATGAAACAATTCAGTCACTGTTTTGTATTTTTGATTCTTCGGGGTGTAAAAATACATAATAAGTTTGAGTTCAGTGTCCTGGGTGACGACTGAACTCAGTGATATACTGACATACATTTTTCATATAAACAACTCAGTCAGTTTTATGTTTTTGATTCTCCAGGATGTAAAAATATTAACCATATAGACAAATATTTTGAGCTGTTATGATCTTTACTAAAGCTGTGTTTTATTTCCTTCTTTCAGCACTGAAACAGACGCAGGCTGAGCAGCGATGTCTCCTGGCTCGGTGGCATTGTGTCTCCTGCTCATGCAGACTGGAGTTTACGGGTTCACCATTGAGCTCGATCTTGAGTTCATCAGTGATTTTCTTTTCAGTAAAGCAGACAATCAAAAGCATGAAGACATCACTCAGAGAGCGATCTTAAACACCACCCTGCAGGCGTGTCGTGCTCTGGCCCTGGCTGATGGAAAAGACTTCAGTTTTCCTGTAAGTGTTCAATCTGAATGAATTATACATTTTGGATCAGTTATTAATATATGTGACTTTACACTACAACGTGTGTGTGTGTGTGTGTGTGTGTGTGTGTGTGTGTGTGTGTGTGTGTGTGTGTGTGTGTGTGTGTGTGTGTGTGTGTGTGTGTGTGTGTGTGTGTGTGTGTGTGCAGTCTCAGCCTTTTACAGCCGAGTCCGTTGCTGCTGCCTGTCGAATATCAAAAGCATCCAAGAGATTCCACCAAACCATCAAATTCATCCAACGAATGAATCGGCTCGTAGACTCTTCTCACGCCTCTGACCCCGAATACCATTTTGACAATGAAAAGTTTGCAGAGGGAAGGAGAATCATCACAAGAGGACTGGCAATAGTGAAGGCCAGCAACAAGGAAATGAACTTTGAGGCAGCGAGAGAAAGATTTGGAGAAATCACACACCCTCTACAGGTACTGTCTGGTATTTGTTCTGTTCCCATGTTTATTAAAATGTTCTTTAAAAAAAGTTGCACTTCAAAACTAATCTTGAATACATGGACAAAGCTGGTGGAGAAATACAAAACAAACTTATGTTGACATGGTTGTTCTACTTTACTGTTTAAAGGTTGTTTTGTAAAGCACTTTCTAACTTTGTTAATAAAACAGCTTCATGAATCAAATCTGTCATCATTAAGTAAGAACAATTAGAATTTACAGTGTAAGCTCTGTGGTTTATGTACTTTTCAACATTCTATTAAAAAGGAACAATAAAATGTCTTATTTAAAATATTCACCTTGTTTTTCTTCTCTAACAACAGGATTTCTACAGTCACAGTAACTGGGTGGAATTGGGAAACGCTCTACCAAACACCAATCTGATCAAATCAGGCACCAGCATTGGTAACATAGCAGGTAAGGAGCTCATGCAATGTCAATGTTCGGCTGTGTTATCAAAAGAGAGAGAAATGTGATTAAAGGGATAGTTTTCAGAACAAAAAGATTCAAAATGTCTGGTGGATTTTATCTCCCACAGCTTTAAGCAGAGCAACCTGTCGCAGCTGTGATGGAGATGACTGCACAAACAACATTTTGGAGGATATCAAACAGGAAAACATACTTACCTCCGGATATTTTGGTTCTAGCAAACCAGAAGGTAAATGTCCTGCCAGCGCCTGTCATAAGAACTGGACTTAATTTACAGTACAAGGACTATTTAGAAAATGTCATTTTGTTACTAGTTTCTAAAATCACACAATGATAGGTTGTCCCTTATTGCACAGGAAAATGCAGCCATGGAGGATTTTTTGATAAATAAAAAAAAATCGAGCCTACAGGTGGGATCAACAAAGATAAGATGAGTGCTGAGCATGGACATCTTCACACGGAAGCAGCAAACATGGCGGCAGCTGCAACCAGTGAGCTGCTGGAGGACATTCGAGGGGCTGCTGGTGACAGAACTTTCTTACAGTAAGAAACATATTCTGCATTTTTCGGTTATGTACCATAAGGAGGCAAAGCAAACATTTATATGTATTTCATGTCTCTTTCCTTCCCTCAGGATGATGGGAATGTCCGGTAAAGCTCTTTGTTTTGTGATCGACACAACAGGAAGCATGAGTGACGACATTGCAGCAGTGAGGACCGTCACTTCCTCTATAATCAACAGCAAAGTGGGAACAGAAGATGAGCCCTCACTTTATATTCTCGTACCTTTCAATGATCCAGGTAGTGCAACTAGACTAATAATCTTCATTTCCCTCGTAAATGAAATAAATGGATGTTTGTGCCGTGACGTTTATGAATTTGCTCTTTATCTGCTCGACTTCTGAACTGTAATTAACTGACATGACCTGCAGATTGTTGTATGCTGACATGTGCTAAAAACTTGTTGGAAAATTATACTCAAATAATAAGCAGAAAGATATCAGTGTCTCTAAATCACTTGCAAAGCACAAGCACAACGTGAACAATATAATGGTTTTCTCTACACTTGTACCTCAGATTTTGGGCCGCTGATGAGGACTACAGACCCAGATAAATTCAAGAACGCTATAAATTCACTATCAGCAAACGGTGGAGGAGATCTTCCTGAAATGAGTCTGTCAGGGCTGCAGGTGCTGTGATGTCTTTGATGCTACCTCAAAATCAGCCTCTGCAAAATGCAATGTAAAATTTAAGTCAAATTACTGGATAATTTTGGTCTTCTCCTCCTCTCATAGCTGGCTTTAACTGGCGCTCCTCCTATATCTGAGATCTTCCTCTTCACTGATGCAGCTGCTAAAGACATTCACCTGAGAAGCACAGTGAATGCACTCATAGAGCGCACCAAGACAGTGGTGAGTATTCTTAGTGTCGATGTTAAAAAATCCAAGCAATTTTTTCCGTTATGATTCAAATTTCTTCCCAAAAACTACATTGCATCTGACATCTTTTCAGGTGAACTTCATGATTACAAGC
Organism: Sparidentex hasta; assembly: GCA_030272975.1. Taxonomy (NCBI): domain Eukaryota; kingdom Metazoa; phylum Chordata; class Actinopteri; order Spariformes; family Sparidae; genus Sparidentex; species Sparidentex hasta. The sequence continues at coordinate 85,001 of JARJLU010019386.1, read as the reverse complement.
AGAGGGAGATTTCGTCGCAGAAGGCAGATAGGTAACGATCAACAACAGCAACAGAGTCGGTTATCATCATCAGAACTTCAGCTGTACAGAGACCTGGCTCAGACTTCAGGGGGTCAGAGTATTGAAGTCACAAAGAGTGAGCTCCCTGACGCCGTCAGCATCATTACAGAGTCATCCAGCTCCTCTCTGGTACCAAATAATGCTCTCACTGGCAATTACTGACTTTTCTATTTGTTTTAAATATTCAGTTGTGTCACCAGTTTCATGTAACCCTCCAGGTGACCCTCCTGCAGGCAGCTAGGACTCCAGGAAAGGCCGAAAATTTCACCTTCACGGTTGATGAGTCAGTAAAAAACCTCACACTTTACATCACTGGGACATCAGTCACCTTTACTCTCATCAGTCCATCAGGTGATACTGCTCTGGAGATTACATCTTTTAAAAAGGTTTTAATTGTATTATTGTCAATAAGCATATAAAAGGTGTTTTGAAGCCATTTTATGTAAGATTTGAAATTTCCTGACTTTGGCACCATCTGGTGGTCGTACTCAGTGTCACACTGAGGTTCAGTTATAAGAAAGCATGCTACTACTTTACAACTGATCTCATGAAACATTTCATTGATAAAAAAGAATGGAAGTTAGTTTAACTCTCAGTCTTCTAACCAGTGTGTTTTGTTTTTTTGCCCTGACTTTGCTGTCAGGTGTCTCTCAGCAAAGCACCGACACGACAGGATCACTGATCACTGCATCCCAGACGGTGGGAAATTTCAAGACTCTGAAACTAAAATCAGAAGTGGGACTGTGGGAAATTAAAATGGTGTCAACAAACCCCTACACTTTGAAGGTTGTAGGTGAGAACACCTTGATGATGTGGATGAATTACATGAGAGATACTAATATGCCTCCAGATGTAGTAATGATCAAGCTGACGTTCATGTTCAGCATGTTCCCTCATTGGTTGATTGTCCTTTGTGTTTTCTGCAGGTGAGAGTTCCATCGATTTCCTGTTTGACTTTTTGGAAGCATCCGAAGGCCTGTTTGGAGGTTTTGATGTCATAGACCATCGACCCAGAGCTGGTAAAGGAAACAGACTTTACAACAGGCAGATGACATTTGATTAACTTCAGCATATTTCAACGCAATCTCTCTTTTTCTGAAGGTTCTAATGGTACTCTGTTATTGACGGTCACCGGGAGTACCTCCGCCACTGTGACAGAAGTGGTTCTGGTTGAATCATCAGGGTCAGGAAATGTCAACGGCAATGTGACAGCTGTAGGTGGAGGAGACTACTTGGTACAGTTTAGCAGGGTACCATCAGAGGAGTTTGTGGTGCTCATGAGGGGGCAGAATAGTGACGGTTCCTCCAGATCCTCTGGGACCTTCCAGAGGCAGTCAACCAGCAGCATCAAAGCATCAACTGTCACTGTCACTGTTGTAAGTTAATCCACTTCATCTGAAAAACAGGTATGACTTTCTGTCCTTAGACCCCACATTTGAGTAAGAGAAAACCCTCCCTAACAAATACCTTTTCATAAGGAAGAAACCTCACTGAGAACCCCAAAAGAGAACAAAAATGTTTAATTCAAGAACATGATAAAAGATAGACAGTGGTCCAGCAGAGAGGAGCCTGAGTGAAAAGTCAATTTTGAATCTAATGTCATCTATTTTACAAAAAAAAAAAGATTTACATACAAGGTGCACAGCTTAGGTATTGCAACCAAGAAAATTATGGCAGATGAGAACAATAATCTCTTTTGCAGCAGTGAGGTAAAACAACTTCTGTTAAATGTTGGTGCAGACCTCCTTAACATCTCATATGTCATCTATACTTTATATGACTAACTCTCCCACTCTCCTCTCCACTTTCCATCTGAGGCTGATACAAATCGCGTCTTTGCACCAGGAGAAACATTTTCACTTCCCTTCTCTGTGAAGACCAGCGGTGCAGGAGGAAACTTCACTATCCGAGCTACTAATGACCGAGGGTTTACATCAACGTTCCCATCCAGTTTAGTCCTGGACACTGGAGGCAGTGCTGACGGTACAGTGAACCTCACAGCACCTGTTACCACTACGTCTGGTACCGACGTCACCCTGACCATCGAGGCTGAATCTCCAGGTGGAGCAGACATGAACTACATTGTGCTGCGTCTCGCTGTCCTTAAAACGGTAACTCTCCAGTTGAAGGTGTGAAGGCAGTGAATAATCATTCTAGCTTTTTCTTTTCTGACTTTTTCTTCTCTTCATCCTGTAGGTGACTGATTTCACTGAGCCCATGTGTGAGCTGCTCAGCCGGCAGTCCAACTGCACTGAAAACACCAGCTTGTCCACATGGACGGTCTCCGTTCAGGTGACTGATGGGGCTAACGGGACAGGTATCGACCGTGTTAGCCTCAGACAGGGCAATGGCACCATGAACACCAGCCTGGCTGCTGGCAACGAGAACGTAACGCTGGTGTCCTACACTGCATCTTGCAGTTCCCCTATTGTGGAGCTGCTGGTTGTTGATGGGGTGGGTAATGTTGGCTCCTGTTCCTACCGGTCTTTGTCAACCAAAGTAGTTCAATCTTTTGTTCTTTGCCTTGGATTCACGATCCTTGGGCTCATTTTACCATTTGAGATGGGAATCAACTGAATGTTATGTTGGGAAGACTTACATTTAGAAGCTCTCGTGACTTTGGGAAAACAAATATTTACTCAGTTGCCAGTTTATCGGGTAAATATAACTTTAAATAATGCAGTCTTATACAACAGCACTGAAGTAAACCCTATGAATTAGTTTGCTGGAGCTGAAAGTGTACTGTGGCAAAGCCTTAAAGTGGAACTCCACCAATTTCCCACATTAACAGGTGTTTACATGTCTTAGAGAAGTATAAGTCCTTTTGTGGCACCAGAAGAAGTTGCCTGTAGTCTGATACATTTTCTCCAGTGATGTCACTCAGCCTCTAAGTTGCATTGTGGGTAATGTGGGCACCAAGTTTTGAAAATGAAGAAGAATGTAGAGAATAAAAAAGGTGATATCTCTAGTTCTGGTTCAGTTTGAATCATTTGTTTTAAGACCTACATTACCAACAATGCAACTTATCACTGAGCGGCGTCACTGCAGGCAACTTTTCAGATTTCAGTCAGCTCTAAAATCTTTAAGCTATGAAATGTGAACTGCATGTATTTTATGTATCGTAGGGTGATTGATGTCATTATCAAACTTACTTTAAAAGCATAATGGGACTGTGATTATGTCGTGATTAAGACATGTCAGTTTGATTATTATACGTAAATCAAGATACAATCAAGGTTCTCTGATATTAAGTTGTGCACTGCTGTAGTTGATTGAACTGTTAAATGTTTTTAATCATTTAGAGGGGCATGTGTGACAATTTTCAGCTATTAACATACACACATTTTTTTTTCTATTTACCATATGTGAGAGGGTTGTATCATGATGTGATCCACTGGACGTCTCTTTTCCATGTCTCAGGACAGATTTTCCTGTCTGGCTTTGTAGAATCTGATAGGTGTTGATGCAGAAGATCCCCAGAGACCGTTTAAAAATACATACATTTAATGCATTTGATTTGAGGCTTGCTTCAATAAAGCTTAAAAAAAAATAAAAAGTAATGTCCACTCAGTGTATTTTTGGGAGTAAGGCGACCTCGCAGTGCCACATTACATCATAAGAGGGTAAAAAGTGTTGTAACAACAAGTAAAACTTACTAGTTTGTTTGTTCAGTCATGAAAATGAATTTTGTTTTGTTTACTTTGTTTGTTCGCGCAGAATAAATCAGTGAATGAAGATCTTTTTCTTCTGATAAAGTTACAGCTTTGGATAATTCAACGAAGAGGAAGAAAGGAAAAAAAATTACAGAAAACCGTTGGGAAGAGAGAATTTAGAGAATTATGCTGTTGCAGTACTGATGCATTGTGTCTGGCTCGTGGCTTCACCCCGATGGTTGGCAGGTTTTTCCTCGTTCTCTCCTCCATGTGCTGCCCACGAGAGGATTCACATGGCATCACACTGTGCAGACAGATGTGTTGTTATTTTCTTCCTCAAGCGAGCCGAAATTCCGAAACACTTTACATTTAAATGAAAATATTGACAAGTGTAAACTTATATTCTGTGTATCCTCCCGCATGAGTCACTTGCTGAACATCCACTCCTCCTGTCGGGAAACTGGACCAAGAATGCAGGTCGGTCACCCAACCTGTTGGAAAGAAATAGCCATTATTGATCAATGCATCAGAATGTTCATAAAGCTTATTTAAATATTGGCCAAGCTTCCGGATGTGTGTAGTTAATTTTCCCTTCTGGTGAACAAAAGGTGCAGCTCACAGGACAGGAACACATTTGTATTTAGTTGATCTTTGATTATCTCACTGATTTTTAGCTGTTGACACCGTTCTATCTATCTATCTATCTATCTATCTATCTATCTATCTATCTATCTATCTATCTATCTATCTATCTATCTATCTATCTATCTATCTATCTATCTATCTATCACACTGAATATGCAAAAGTGTGAAATTCTAAAAGTTTGTTTCTATTCTATTCTATTCTATTCTATTAAGAGGTTGGCTGAGTAACCTTGAATGAAAGGAGTGGCCTCCCATTCCAGTGATATCTGTCATATTGTGCATCGGCTCCTTCTGTCAGGAAAGTGAAAGTAAAGCGGGTCACCCGACCTGTGAGCATGAGAAAAGAGGTGAAAGAACTCAAATATACAGCAGGAGGATTTGTGCTCCGCTTGTTTTAATAGTAATCTTACAGGAGCAGTAAATCCGGATATCTGTCTCTGATTGAAATTATTAATATCTTGGTGTGTTTTATGTTTTACTCTCAGCCCCATTCATCATCATCATTTCTCAATATAATGAATGTGGAAATGTGCAAATGACAAACCAACAACTATTATTGCTTTTCTGAAACAGTTTCTCACAGACATATTATTCTGAGCGCATTTGCACAAACCATATCCAAAGTTGCCGATGAGCTGACTGTATTATAAACTGAGGCCATTTATGGTCAATACGTTCAATAACTTTATTAATGCTGTTATCACAAAGATCTGTTTTCTTGTGAAATTCTTATTCTTGTTTTCTCAAGAAAACCAGCTCTGGTATCCAGAGATAACTTACTGTGTGTGACGGCTGTACAACTGTCGAATTGTGAAGGACCGTGAAGGACATGAGGGCTCGCTCGCATTTTCAGCCCTTTCTGGTCACTTTTCAAGTCTACATTTCTGCAGACACAGTTCAGGGTGTAACATTAAACACAGGATTATCAGAGTTTTAAATCATGTCCGGTACCAATAACTACAGCATGCAACCGGTCCAACAGGCTCAGCACAGTAGTGACTCCACCTCAGATGTGCAGCATTATAAATAAGGTTGTCACAAACAATAAATCACATACAAGAGAAGACCAGGACCTGTGATACAGTATTCTCTGATCTAACAAAATTTTATCTTATTAAAATATACAATTTGATGTAAGTAAGATTTTTTTTTTTTTTTTATGAGAAGAATTTTCACGCCACATTTCTCTTTTGTTGTGCAGAGATTTTTTTTTTAAGAATATTTGGAATTATTTTTTACTTTTTAAAAAAAAACTATTTAGTCACTGTTTTGTGTTTTTTCTTCAGGGTGTAAAAATACATGGTAAAGGTTTTTTTTTACTGAGATAAATGACCTGGGTGAGGACTGATCTAAAGCTGTGTTTTTTTTTTTCTTCTTTCAGCACTGAAGCAGACGCAGGCTGAGCAGCAATGTCTCCTGGCTCGGTGGCATTGTGCCTCCTGCTCATGCAGACTGGAGTTTACGGGTTCAGCATTGAGCTCGATTTTGAGTTCATCAGTGATTTTCTTTTTAGTAAGGCAGACAATCAAAAGCATGAAGACATCACTCAGAGAGCGATCTTAAACACCACCCTGCAGGCGTGTCGTGCTCTGGCCCTGGCTGATGGAAAAGACTTCAGTTTTCCTGTAAGTGTTCAATCTGAATGAATTATACATTTTGGATCAGTTATAAATATATGTGATTTTACACTACAACGTGTGTGTGTGTGTGTGTGTGTGTGTGTGTGTGTGTGTGTGTGTGTGTGTGTGTGTGTGTGTGTGTGTGTGTGCGTGTGCGTGTGCGTGTGCGTGTGTGTATAGTCTCAGCCTTTTACAGCCGAGTCTGTTGCTGCTGCCTGTCGAATATCAAAAGCATCCAAGAGATTCCGCCAAACCATCAAATTCATCCAACGAATGAATCGGCTCGTAGACTCTTCTCACGCCTCTGACCCCGAATACCATTTTGACAATGAAAAGTTTGCAGAGGGAAGGAGAATCATCACAGCAGGACTGGCAATAGTGAAGGCCAGCAACAAGGAAATGAACTTTGAGGCAGCAAGAGAAAAACTTGGAGAAATCACACACCCTCTACAGGTACTGTCTGGTATCATCCAGTAGCATAACAGTGTTTTTCTATGGGCCAGTGAGTTTTTTTTTGTTAATTTTACACTGTCAAGATGCAACTTCATGTGCCTTTTGACATAAATAAACAGTTGGCTGTTGAAAAAAGAAGCCTAATTCTATTCTACTTAACTGTTTTTTGTTGACACTGTATTTTTAAAGGTTCTTTTGTACAGCACTTTCTAATGTTGATAAGAAAAGAGCTTTATACATCAAATCTATTATTATTAAGTAAGAATAATTAGAATTTACAGTGTAAGCTCTGTGGTTTATGTACTTTTCAACATCCTCTTAATAAGGACAATAAAATGTCTTATCTAAAATATTTACCTTGTTCTCCTTCTCAAATAACAGGATTTCTACAGTCACAGTAACTGGGTGGAATTGGGAAACGCTCTACCAAACACCAATCTGATCAAATCAGGCACCGGCATTGGTAACATAGCAGGTAACGAGCTCATGCAATGTCAATGTTCGGCTGTGTTATCAAAAGAGAGAGAAATGTGATTAAAGGGATAGTTTTCAAATTAAAACTCTGAAAAGATTCAAAATGTCTGGTGGATTTTATCTCCCACAGCTTTAAGCAGAGCAACCTGTCGCAGCTGTGATGGAGATGACTGCACAAACAACATTTTGGAGGATGTCAAACAGGAAAACATACTTACCTCTGGATATTTTGGTTCTAGCAAACCAGAAGGTAAATGTCCTGCCAGCGGCTGTCATAAGAACTGGATTTAATCTACAGTACAAGGACTATTTAGAAAATGTCATTTTATCTTTAGGCCTGTAAAAAAATGTGTAAATCACTGCTCTACATTAAAAGATTGTTGCTAGTTCCATAGGTTTGATACTGTAGGTTGTCCCTCTTTGCACAGGAAAATGCAGCCATGGAGGATTTTTTGATAAATCAAAAAAAATCGAGCCTACAGGTGGGATCAACAAAGATAAGATGAGTGCTGAGCATGGACATCTTCACACGGAAGCAGCAAACATGGCGGCAGCTGCAACCAGTGAGCTGCTGGAGGACATTCGAGGGGCTGCTGGTGACAGAACTTTCTTACAGTAAGAAACCTATTCTGCATGTTTCAATTATGTACTGTAAGGAGGCAAAGTGAACGTTTTTTATGTATTTCATGTCTGTTTTCTTTGTCTCTGTCCTTCCCTCAGGATGATGGGAATGTCCGGTAAAGCTCTTTGTTTTGTGATCGACACAACAGGAAGCATGAGTGACGACATTGCAGCAGTGAGGACCGTCACTTCCTCTATAATCAACAGCAAAGTGGGAACAGAAGATGAGCCCTCACTTTATATTCTCGTACCTTTCAATGATCCAGGTAGTGCAACTAGACTATTAATTAGTGTGAATGCTCTTCTGGAATTCATTAAAGTTTTTATTCTTCTTCCGTACGTTTTTTGGCACGCTTCTTCTCCTACAGTTCTTGAGCTATTGAAACCATTCAAGTATCAAAATGTGCAGCTTTTTAAGGACATGTGAGCCTCTATTTTTCTTTCTTCTACCTTTCATAATTTTGGAAATATTAAGCTTTTTATGCAAAATTTTGCCCATTCATCCTTATGGGGATTTTTTCAAATTTCATTCAGCTATAACTTCAGCATACGTTCAGCTATTAAAATGTTCAGCTTTTTAAGCTCTTTCAGCCTTCTGCTTTTCAGCTTTTCAGCTTTTCAACTTTTTCATAAATTCAGAATTGCCGCAAATGGGAAAAGCTTCAAATCCTCTTCAAAAATCCTCGACTTTCAACCTCTTCTTCTCCCTCATGCTTTGAGCTAGAGACACCATTCCATTAAAAGAGTCACAAAACTTTGAACTACTGGGCTTGTATTCAGTTTTTAAAGATATTGTACGGTTTTGGACTAATCAGAGTTTTAGTTTGAAGAACTTTTAGCCCGTCTTCTGACTTTAGAATGGGTGTGTATTGTGTCGGCTAGAGTGCGTGACATCATCAACTGCTGCACCCCAGAGTGTAGAGCAGCTCCAAAAGTGAGAAAAAAAATTCTCTTCAGCTTGATTTAGATCCAAAACCTTTTACTCAACATAGACAATGTATACATAGAAATCTAGGAAAACTTGTTGGCTTTCAGATGATGGTCTCATTTTAGATGTACAATTTACAGTTTTGGATGTGGAAGCCCTGGAGCGACAAGAAGTCACTAAGCCGCCCCATAAGCCGCAATGTTGATTTTGAGCCTAAATTTCTGGAAGACAGCAGACGGTACCTGATTTGTCTCTCGCGTTTGTGCCCTCATTTCTCACTTTCCAGAAATAAAAAACAGATGACCGAGATCAGCAATATCTCCTCTCACTCACCATATAGATGGTTTGACCCTAACTATTAACGTTTTTTTCTAAAATCTCAGGGGTTTGTGAGGCATTTTCCCATTCATTCTTATGGGGACATTTTCATCTCTGTCTCTGTTACTTCTCCAGCGTGTGTATCTGTAGAATGCGTGTGTATTGCGTCAGCTAGAGTGAGTGACATCATCACCTGATTGGAGAGCAGCTGGAACACTGGAGAGAGAATTCTCTTCAGCTGGATTTGAATCCAACATCTTTTACTTTACATAGATGATGCAGCCATTTTAAGCTCTTTCTGCCTTTAACTTTCAACCGATTCAGTCTTTTTTCATCTTTTTAAGCTCTTTCTGCCCTCTTATTCTACAACTTTTCAGCCTTTTCTGTCTTCTTTCTCCTTTTCAAGCTCTTTTGGCCCTCTTGCTCTACACCTTTTTAGCCTTTTCAGATGTTCATCTTTCTGCCTTTTCAGCTTCTTTAAACATTCCGCTTCATATTCAGCTTTGAAAATGTTCAACTTTTTAAACTATTTCAGCCCTCTTCAGCTTTTCTGTCTTTTCATCTTTATTATTCATCTCTCTGCCTTTTGAGCTTCTTTATACATTCAGCTTCATGTTCAGCTACAGAAACTGTTCACCTATCAACATGTTCAGCTTTTTATGCTCTTTCTGCCTTTAGCTTTTCAGCTTTTTCAGCTTTTCAGCTTTTCAGCTGTACATGCAGATTTCCCTTTGGCCTTCAGCATTCACACTGTATTTTCGCAGGAAATGCAATTTGTCTAGTTCTTATTATCCTCGTAAATGCAATAAATGGATGTTTGTGCCGTGACGTTTATGAATTTGCTCTTTATCTGCTCGCCCTCTGAACTGTAATTAACTGACATGACCTGCAGATTTTTGTATGCTGACATGTGCTAAAAACTTGTTGGAAAATTATACTCAAATAATAAGCAGAAAGATATCAGTGTCTCTAAATCACTTGCAAAGCACAAGCACAACGTGAACAATACAATGGTTTTCTCTACACTTGTACCTCAGATTTTGGGCCGCTGATGAGGACTACAGACCCAGATAAATTCAAGAACGCTATAAATTCACTATCAGCAACAGGTGGAGGAGATCTTCCTGAAATGAGTCTGTCAGGGCTGCAGGTGCTGTGATGTCTTTGATGCTACCTCAAAATCAGCCTCTGCAAAATGCAATGTAAAATTTAAGTCAAATTACTGGATAATTTTGGTCTTCTCCTCCTCTCATAGCTGGCTTTAACTGGTGCGCCTCCTATTTCTGAGATCTTCCTCTTCACTGATGCAGCTGCTAAAGACATTCACCTGAGAAGCACAGTGTTTGCACTCATAGAGCGCACCAAGACAGTGGTGAGTATTCTTAGTGTCGATGTTAAAAAATCCAAGCAATTTTTTCTGTTATTGTTACGGCCCCAAACTGAACACAACCAAAGACTCGAACAAAAAGAGGCCAGTAACATATAAAGGACGCCGACTCAACACACTCAAGTTTAAATGTTTTTATTTAACAAAAGAAAAAGGGCAAGAGTTCCTGGCCAAACTGAAAAAAAAGAGAGAAGAGACCCCAGACCAGCCATGACCGTCGCATCTGGGGAATCCTCCCAACTAAAGCTGCCTAATCAAAACTATTAAACCTACTTAGAGAAAGAAAACAAAAAGATACGAAAACAGGACTACCAGGAACTCAAACCAAAATTAAAACAACAAAGCCCTGGCACTCTAACAGGCCAGGGAACTGAACCCAAACTCAAATCAACAACAAAGTAGAAAACAGCAAAAGACTGTGAAGCCAGCGCAGCCTCCCTCCTGCTGCAACACACCTGTAATGACAGAGCCGCCCTGATACTGCCTCCTTTTACCTGCTCAGGTGACACACCTGAGCTCAGGAAGGCGGAGCAGGGCGGAGACAGAGGACACACACAGGGCACTGACCTGACCACATGTAACAGTTATGATTAAAATTTCTTCCCAAAAACTACATTGCATCTGACTTCTTTTCAGGTGAACTTCATGATTACAAGCAGAGGGAGATTTCGTCGCAGAAGGCAGATAGGTAACGATCAACAACAGCAACAGAGTCGGTTATCATCATCAGAACTTCAGCTTTACAGAGACCTGGCTCAGACTTCAGGGGGTCAGAGTATTGAAGTCACAAAGAGTGAGCTCCCTGAGGCCGTCAGCATCATTACAGAGTCATCCAGCTCCTCTCTGGTATTAAATAATGCTCTCACTGGCAATTACTGACATTCCTAATTGTTTCAGCTATTCAGTTTTGTCACCAGTTTCATTTAACCCTCCAGGTGACCCTCCTGCAGGCAGCTAGGACTCCAGGAAAGCCTGAAAATTTCACCTTCACGGTTGACGAGTCAGTAAAAAACCTCACACTTTACATCACTGGGACATCAGTCACCTTTACTCTCATCAGTCCATCAGGTGATATATCAGGTGATCATAATAAAGAATGGAAGTTAGTTTAACTCTCAGTCTTCTAACCAGTGTGTTTTGTTTTTTGCCCTGACTTTGCTGTCAGGTGTCTCTCAGCAAAGCACCAACATGACAGGATCACTGATCACTGCATCCCAGACAGTGGGAAATTTCAAGACTCTGAAACTAAAATCAGAAGTGGGACTGTGGGAAATTAAAATGGTGTCAACAAACCCCTACACTTTGAAGGTTGTAGGTGAGAATCCCATGATGATGTGGATGAATTACATGAGAGATACTAATATGCCTCCAGATGTAGTAATGATCAAGCTGATGTTCATGTTCAACATGTTCCCTCATTGGTTGATTGTCCTTTTTTGTGACTTTTTGTTATTTTCAGGTGAGAGTTCCATTGATTTCCTGTTTGACTTTTTGGAAGCATCCGAAGGCCTGTTTGGAGGTTTTGATGTCATAGACCATCGACCCAGAGCTGGTAAAGGAAACAGACTTTACAACAGGCACATGACATTTGATTAAGTTCGGCATATTTCAACGCATTCTCTCTTTTTCTGAAGGTTCTAATGGTACTCTGTTACTGACGGTCACCGGGAGTACCTCCGCCACTGTGACAGAAGTGGTTCTGGTTGAATCATCGGGGTCAGGAAATGTCAATGGCAATGTGACAGCTGTAGGTGGAGGAGACTACTTGGTACAGTTTAGCAGGGTACCATCAGAGGAGTTTGTGGTGCTCATGAGGGGGCAGAATAGTGACGGTTCCTCCAGATCCTCGGGGACCTTCCAGAGGCAGTCAACCAGCAGCATCAAAGCATCAACTGTCACTGTCACTGTTGTAAGTTAATCTACTTCATCTGAAAACCAGGTATGACTTTTAAGATTGGTCGATTGGTGTGAATGATTGCCAACAGTAGATTGCCTCACACGGGGCATCATTTATAGTGCTTTACTCAACATTAATCATTAATAATTAATTATCATCAGGGATAGTGATTTGGTTGCACTTTCAAGTCAGGTCAAATCAATCTCTACAGCGACTGACCCCCTCTGTCCTTCGACCCTGTATTTGAATAAGGAGAGTCTGTTTACAGTAAAATGTACAAAGCTGAGAGATGGCAGCCATTTGAGCAAGTTTAGCTACTGTGTCATGTTTATGTTTATTACTATTGATTACGCAAGAAAAATAAGCTCTTTAACAGCAGTGAGGAAACAAAAACTTCTGTAAAGTGTTGGTGCATGCCATCTCATATGTCATTTATTTTGTATCCGGCATATTCTCCCTTCTTCCTTCCATTTTAGGATGATACAAATCGCGTCTTTGCACCAGGAGAAACATTTTCACTTCCCTTCTCTGTGAAGACCAGCGGTGCAGGAGGAATCTTCACTATCCGAGCTACTAATGACCGAGGGTTTACATCAACGTTCCCATCCAGTTTAGTCCTGGACACTGGAGGCAGTGCTGACGGTACAGTGAACCTCACAGCACCTGTTACCACTACGTCTGGTACCGACGTCACCCTGACCATCGAGGCTGAATCTCCAGGTGGAGCAGACATGAACTACATTGTGCTGCGTCTCGCTGTCCTTAAAACGGTAACTCTCCAGTTGAAGGTGTGAAGGCAGTGAATAATCATTCTAGCTTTTTCTTTTCTGACTTTTTCTTCTCCTCATCCTGTAGGTGACTGATTTCACTGAGCCCATGTGTGAGCTGCTCAGCCTGCAGTCCAACTGCACTGAAAACTGCAGCTTGTCCACATGGAAGCTCTCAGTTCAGGTGACTGATGGGGCTAACGGGACAGGTATCGACCGTGTTAGCCTCAGACAGGGCAATGGCACCATGAACACCAGCCTGGCTGCTGGCAACGAGAACATAACGCTGGTGTCCTACACTGCATCTTGCTGTTCCCCTGATGTGGAGCTGCTGGTTGTTGATGGAGTGGGTAATGTTGGGACCTGTTCCTACAGCGTCAGGCAAACTTCCACCAGCAGCTCACAAGCCCCCCCACAGACTCCAACAGCAGCACCTGTTGGGTCTTTCTCCACCAAAGCTTTTCAGTCTTTTCTCCTTTGCATTGTTATCACCATCCTTGGGCTCAATTTACCATTTGAGATGGGAATTAACTGAATCTTTACACATTAATGTTGGGAAGACATTTACATTTAGAAGCTCTCTTGACTTTGGAAAATCAAATAGATTCTCAGTTGCCAGTTTATTGGGTAAATATAACTTTAAATAATGCAGTCTTATACAACAGCACTGCAGTAAATACTAGGAATTAGTTTGCTGGAGCTGGAAGTGTACTATGGCAAAGCCTTAAAGTGGAACTCCACCACATTCACACGTGTTTACATGTCTTAGAGAAGTATAAATCATCTTGTGGCACCAGATACATTTATCTTTTCATCTATATATCTAATTTTGGGAGGACTTATTAAGAAGCTGTCTTGACTTCAAATACATACTCAGTTGTCTGTTTATTAGGAATATTTAGCTTTAAATACTGCTAGTCTAATACACAATGCAATTTAGCCATTGAGTGGCATCACTGGAGGCAACTTATCAGATTACTGTCAGCCTCCTCAGGTGCCACAAAAAGCTTTAGGTGACATTTGTACACATTCTACGCAGGTTTTCACCCCAAGACCCTGCAAAAAACACTTTAATGTGTAAAACTGATGGAGTGACCCTTCATGGTTTACATTCAGGAGGCTGCGGTTTGCTGTGTTTTATTGTTAGACAGAGAGTTGTTTCTGTAATATCTAAACTTTTTTGAAATAATTGGATTCACGGGCAAGCCTCATAACCTGGCAACTGAGTGTATGTACAACCAGATAGTTAATACTACTTCAGAACCAGCGCTAAAATCTTTAAACTATGAAATGTTAACTGCATGTATTTTATGTATTGTAGGGTGACTGATGCCATTGTTAAACTTACTTATGAATCATAATGGGGCTTTGATTATGTAATGATTAAGACATTATTCAAGTGATCTTGTCAGTTTGATTATGATACGTGAATCAAGATACAATCAAGATTCTCTGATATTAAGTTGTGTACGACTATAGTAGAATAGAATTGTTAAATGTTTTTGATCATTGAGAGGGGCACTGTGTAAAAAATCTTTAGCAGTTTACATGTATTAATAACTCTGATTGACCTTATGTGAGACGATTGTGAAGGAACACTAGTCTAAACAAAACAGAAGTTCCCCGGAGACACTTTTACATTAATGGTTCAATAAATAAGATTTATTTCACAGCAAAATGTAAAGGTTGAGACAATAAAGCAGGGTGGGAAAAACATTATGTCCACTCACTTTGTCTTTTGGGGGAAAGGTGACGTTGCAGCGCCACATTACATCATCAAAGGGTCGAATGTCACATATCAGCGTAATCGGTAACCAGTCTTGTAACAACAATTAAGTTTTGCATTGAATCAGCATCAGTCTTAGAAATGCAAGAAGTAATTATTGACACTATATTGAACATCATGAGCGGCTGTTGTCACCAAATTGCAACATGGAATTGAGAAAAATACATTTAGAAAAAGAAAACAATCACTAATCCAACACAGACTCTGACCTGAATGTAACAGTTTGCTGATGCTGTTGTGCTGATCTTAATATCTTGACCTTTTCTGTAGGTGCTTCCCCTGTAAATGTTCCCAATATCATAAAATTGAGCACTTCTCTAAATTAGGTTCTCTGTTCTGTTGCATGAAAAACAATACAAAACACTTGAACACTGAATAGGTGACATATATGTAGATCTTCTGTGTGTATGAAGCATCATGTTCTAACATACATGCAATAAATTCAACCTGATTGCCAGAACAAATGGCCCAGTACATCTCTGCACTCAAGAACAGACAAAATAGCCTTATTAATCATTTGTGGCCACGATCGTCCTTTTTCTTCTGGGGAACAAATGTATGTAATCTGACAAACTGTAATAACTGATGGATGATGGATAGCTGAACCCTAATTTTTTTTGCAAAATTGTTTGTTGACCCCAGGGTCAAAAATGAGTCTGGCCTAAATGTAACAGCATGCTGATGCTATCGTGCTAACCTTTACTTCAATAGAACTCAACTTGGATCCTTTTTCTTTGCTTCCCCTATGAATGTTACCATTATCACTACATTGAGCACTTCTCTAAATTAGGTTCTCTGTCCTGTTGAACAATACAAAACACTTGGACACTGAATTGGTGACAGTAGTCTCGGGTGTTTACCATAAATCTATGGTAACTATATACGTAGATCTTACACATGTGGAGGCATCCCATGTTTTACAGTTAGCTTCTTCATGTTCTATCAGAACCAGCTTCATTGGGCAAACATGTGAATGCATGCAAAGCGCCAAATTCATTTCTGCACTTGGTTAAGGTCAAAACACACAAAATAGCCAGTTTTGGTGGCCACAAGCATCACTGGGAATGTCTGCATTTCTTCTTACAAAACACGTGATTCTGTCGCTCCTACTGCTGGACCTGTCGAAAGGTTTTCCAGTCATGTCAGCTTGCAACAACGCCACCAACCATTTCCTGTTTTGGACATAATCCTGATGCCAGTATGGATAGCGGTAAGGAGTTATACCTGTTTTTATGTCTCTTATGTTACCAAACCCCCCCTTTGTCTCATCCTTGAGTCCCATGAGGTAATAACTGTCAAGTGTGGTGAGGTATAGACTCCAGATTTGGGTGAAAGTTGGATTCTGTGCATGTATATAAGAAAACGCATAAGATGATGTATAGACTTTAGCAAGAAACATTACGTGTTGCAACATTTAACACAGGGTTATCAGGGGATGTCAGAAACTGAAGTGGGGGCCAGCACCAACAACAACATGCAACAGGTCCAACAGGTTCAACACAGTATTGACTCCACCTTGGATGTCGAGCATTATAAATAAGGTTGTCACAAACAATAAGTGGCCTACAAGGCAAAATCAGGACCTGCGTTACAGTGTTGTCACATCTAACAATTATTGTTTGTGTACAGAAATTACAATTTGACGTAAGTCAGATTTTTAGATTTCAGTGTTTTCTTATTTTTTATCATTTAGGAGAATTCCGCTCCACATTTCTCTTCCTGCTGTGCGGCGATTTTTTTCAAGAATATTAGGAATATTTTTAACATACATTTTTTTTTACATGCAATTTGGTCACTGTTTTCTGTTTTTGATTTTTGAGGATGTAAAAACGTTTACCATATTGATAAATATTTTTACTTTTTAACCGTGAATTCCGTGTCAGCTGAGCGGACAAAGATTTGTATTAATGTGAAATATAAAGTAGTTGTTCTGAGATAAATGACTTGGGTAAAGACTGATCTCAGTGATCTTTACTAAAGCTGTGTTTTTTTTTCTTCTTTCAGCACTGAAGCAGACGCAGGCTGAGCAGCGATGTCTCCTGGCTCGGTGGCATTGTGCCTCCTGCTCATGCAGACTGGAGTTTACGGGTTTGGCGTTGAGCTCGATCTTGCGTTTATTAATGATTTTTCATGCAGGAAAGAGGGAAATCAAAAGCATGAAGACATCACTCAGAGAGCGATCTTAAACACCACCCTGCAGGCGTGTCAGGCTCTGGCCCTGGCTGATGGAAAAGACTTCAGTTTTCCTGTAAGTGTTCAATCTGAATGAATTATACATTTTGGATTAATATATGTGATTTTTTTGACAACAAGTGTGTGTGTGTGTGTGTGTGTGTGTGTGTGTGTGTGTGTGTGTGTGTGTACAGTCTCAGCCTTTTACAGCCGAGTCTGTTGCTGCTGCCTGTCGAGGCTCAAAGTCTTCCAAGAGATTCCACCAAGCCATCAAATTAATCCAACGAATGAATCGGCTCGTAGACTCTTCTCACGCCTCTGACCCCGAATACCATTTTCACAATGAAAAGTTTGCAGAGGGAAGGAGAATCATCACAGCAGGACTGGCAATAGTGAAGGCCAGCAACAAGGAAATGAACTTTGAGGCAGCAAGAGAAAAACTTGGAGAAATCACACACCCTCTACAGGTACTGTCTGGTATTCTGTTCCCGTGTTTAATAAAATGTTGTTACAAAAATGATGCACTTCAAAACTAAAACTCATTTAAGTTCAGCAAGCAGCATAACAGTGTTTTCCATGAGCCAAGTGTGAGGCTGCGATGCACTGAGGTGTAGCTAGTTTGCAGGAGAAGGATGAGTTCTGCATTCTGAGCATGTGCAGCAAACCTTCTGTTCTTCTGAGTGTTTGGATCATCTGGTTCTTCTAAGATGCACCTCTTCCACAAAAATTCAACATTTTTTATAAGATTGTTTATTTGTCATTAATGCACGATGGATGTTTTAAGCACTTGAATGTCATATTGTCTACACGCCAAAATTTCCATGAAGATAACTCTCTCTTTTTTTTTAAGTACATGTACAGAGATTGTAGAGGGGTGCAAAACAAAAGTAGTTATGATTGTGAATCAATAGTTTTACAATGTTTGTCAGGTCCAACATGATTGTTTCAATTATTTCTGTGAAAGAATTCTGTGCTTTGGTTTCAGCTTTTAACAAGGTCTGTGAGCCAACAGTTCACCGTTTGTACCGTGTGGTAACGGTAGCGTCAGCAGTCTTGGTACTTCCCCGTTTGTGGAAAAATAATGTAGAATGGATGATTTCTACAGCGCAGTATGTGCCCAAGCATTTGCAGCCATAGTGTCTCTTAAAAAGGAACAATAAAATGTCTCACTGAAAATATTCACCTTGTTTTTCCTCTCAAATAACAGGATTTCTACAGTCACAGTAACTGGGTGGAATTGGGAAACACTCTCCCAAACACCAATCTGATCAAATCAGGCACCAGCATTGGTAACATAGCAGGTAACGAGCTCATGCAATGTCAGTGTTCGGCTGTGTTACCAAAACAGAGAGAGAAATGTGATTTAGGAGATAATTTTCTTAACGAAACCCATAAAAGATTCAAAATGTCTGGTGGATTTTATCTCCCACAGCTTTAAGCAGAGCAACCTGTCGCAGCTGTGATGGAGATGACTGCACAAACAACATTTTGGAGGATATCAAACAGGAAAACATACTTACCTCCGGATATTTTGGTTCTAGCAAACCAGAAGGTAAATGTCCTGCCAGCGCCTGTCATAAGAACTGGACTTAATTTACAGTACAAGGACTATTTAGAAAATGTCATTTTGTCTTTAGGCTTGTTAATAAAATGTTTATAAATCACTGCTCTACAGCTAAAGATTGTTGCTAGTTCCATAGGTTTGATATGTTGTCCCTCTTTGCACAGGAAAATGCAGCCATGGAGGATTTTTTGATAATTCGAAAAAAATCGAGCCTTCAGGTGGGATCAACAAAGACGAGATGGATTCCGAGCATGGACATCTTCACACGGAAGCAGCAAACATGGCGGCAGCTGCAACCAGTGAGCTGCTGGAGGACATTCGAGGGGCTGCTGGTGACAGAACTTTCTTACAGTAAGAAACCTATTCTGCATGTTTCGGTTATGTACCATAAGGAGGCAAAGCAAACATTTACATGTATTTCATGTCTGTTTTCTTTGTCTCTGTCCTTCCCTCAGGATGATGGGAATGTCCGGTAAAGCTCTTTGTTTTGTGATCGACACAACAGGAAGCATGAGTGACGACATTGCAGCAGTGAGGACCGTCACTTCCTCTATAATCAACAGCAAAGTGGGAACAGAAGATGAGCCCTCACTTTATATTCTCGTACCTTTCAATGATCCAGGTAGTGCAACTAGACTAATAATTCTTATTATCCTCGTAAATGAAATAAATGGATGTTTGTGCCGTGACGTTTATGAATTTGCTCTTTATCTGCTCGACTTCTGAACTGTAATTAACTGACATGACCTGCAGATTGTTGTATGCTGACATGTGTAAAAACTTGATGGAAAATTATGATCGCTCTAATTATATACACAAAAATATCAGTGTCTGTAAATCACTCAAAAAACGCAAGCACAGTATGAAAACTATAACAGTATTCTCTACACATGTACCTCAGATTTTGGGCCGCTGATGAGGACTACAGACCCAAACATCTTCAAGAACGCTATAAATTCACTATCAGCAACAGGTGGAGGGGATTTTGCTGAAATGAGTCTGTCAGGGCTGCAGGTGCTGTGATGTCTTTGACGCTACTTCAAAATCAGCCTCTGATGATGTGGAAAAACCTGCGTCAAACTACTGAATCATTTTGATCTTCTCTTCCTCTCACAGCTGGCTTTAACTGGCGCTCCTCCTAATTCTGAGATCTTCCTCTTCACTGATGCAGCTGCCAAAGACATTCACCTGAGAAGCACAGTGAATGCACTCATAGAGCGCACCAAGACAGTGGTGAGTATTCAGTGTTAAAGAAAACTGGCACGTCGTGTTTTACACCTCAGCCAGTCAGCTTGTTGCCAGTTTGCGAAAGTGAAACTCTCCAGACATCGAGCAAAATCTTCTGCTAAATATAGCAGCTACACTGTGTAGTATTTTGTGAAAAAGCAACATGGAGCATTGAATGTGATGAATTTATCAGATTGTTCTGCTCTGATTCAAATGTCTTCCCTAAAACTACATGGTGCACTCTATTTGTTATTCAATGTATTTCCTTTTCAGGTGAACTGCATGTTAACAGACGTACCGCTATTTCGTCGTAGAAGACAGATAGGAAACGATCAACAACAACGACGACAGAGACGGTCTGTGGCATCATATGTCCAGCTGTACAGAGACCTGGCTCAGACTTCAGGGGGTCAGAGTATTGAAGTCACAAAGAGTGAGCTCCCTGAGGCCGTCAGCATCATTACAGAGTCATCCAGCTCCTCTCTGGTATTAAATAATGCTCTCACTGGAGATTACTGACTTTCCTAATTGTTTCAGCTATTCAGTTGTGTCACCAGTTTCATGTAACCCTCCAGGTGACCCTCCTGCAGGCAGCTAGGACTCCAGGAAAAACAGAAAATTTCATCTTCACGGTTGATGAGTCAGTAAAAAACCTCACAGTTCACATCACTGGGACATCAGTCACATTTACTCTTATCAGTCCATCAGGTGATACTGCTTTACATCTTTTAAAAATGTTTTAATTGTATTATTGTCATCAACCATTGAGGTGGTGTTTTGAAGCCATTTTATGTAAGATTTGAAATTTCTTGACTTTGGCACCATCTGGTGGTCGTACTCAGTGTCACACTGAGGTTCAGTTACAACAGTTCACTCTATTACTTTACAACTGATCTCATAAAAAAGAATGGAAGTTAGTTTAACTCTCAGTCTTCTAACCAGTGTGCTTCATTTTTTTGCCCTGACTATGTTTTCAGGTGTCTCTCAGCAAAGCACCGACACGACGGGATCACTGATCACTGCATCCCAGACGGTGGGAAATTTCAAGAATCTGAAGCTTAAAACAGAAGTGGGACTGTGGGAAATTAAATTTGTGTCAACAAACCCCTACACTTTGAAGGTTGTAGGTGAGAACTCCATGATAACATGACTAACTTGACTTTATTGTATTTTTTAAGTGAAAATTTCATTTGCTGCTATTATTGCTATTTTGCACATTCATCCAGATCACAAAATAGGTGTGTAGCCAATAGCTACACACATAAAGTGAGGTTTGGTGTTTTGTTTTTCTTTTTTTCTTTCTGAGATTTTGAGATATCAAACACTACGCCCTATGTAGCCATATGCCACCAACGAATTAGAACGGAGGTAAATAGATTAAATTCATTCGTTCAGCAATAACGTGTATTTCCAGCCACAGTGTTGCAGGTACTTGAAGTAATCCACAGATTTTGTGTTTAACAATTTTCACTAGAACTGTGTCCTTCTATGCAGGAGGAATAGCATAATGTTAGTGGTTTAATGTTAATGTTAGCTAACAGGTTATCAAATATGTTGTTTTACCTTGAAATCTGGCCTGATGTCCCTCCAGATGTAGTAATGATCAAGCTGATGTTCATGTTCAGCATGTTCCCTCATTGGTTGATTGTCCTTTTGTGTGACTTTTTGTTATTTTCAGGTGAGAGTTCCATTGATTTCCTGTTTGACTTTTTGGAAGCATACGATGGCCCATTAGGAGGTTTTGATGTCATAGACCATCGACCCAGAGCTGGTAAAGGAAACAGACTTTACGACAGGCACGTGATATTTGATTAACTTCAGCATATTTCAGCGTATTCTCTCTTTTTCTGAAGGTGCTGAGGGTACTCTGTTACTGACCGTCACCGGGATCATCTCCGCCACTGTGACAGAAGTGATTCTGGTTGAATCATCGGGGTCAGGAAATGTCAACGGCAAAGTGAGAGATGTGGGTGGAGGAGACTACTTGGTGCACTTTAGCAGGGTACCATCAGAGGAGTTTGTGGTGCTCATGAGGGGGCAGAACATCAACAGCTCCTCCAGATCCTCGGGGACCTTCCAGAGGCAGTCAACCAGCAGCATCAAAGCATCGACTGTCACTGTCACTGTTGTAAGTTAATCTACTTCATCTGAAAACCAGGTAGACCAGACTTGATAGTCCTGTTCTTAGCCCTGCTGTGCTATGCTATCAAGTCCCAGTTCAACTTTACCAGTCTTGGATGAAAAGATGCTGGTGGTTCCTTTGCTTATGAGCCAAGCAGGAGTAGGCTGGAACTCCAAAGTTGAACCTTGCTGTTCTTGCTGCGTTTGGTCTGATGAAAGGCAGCAGTTGGAGGAAGCTGGTTGCAGCTCAGTGCGAACTTGCTCGGTGTTCCTTGGATTGTGTAGTTAGCTTGTAGGCTCTGCGTTGCAGCTGCTGCCGCTAGTTAACCTGGAGCTAGCAGGACCTGGTGTTGCTGCTGTGAGGAAAAGTTCTCTAGGTCTACTGCAAATGCAGCTGGAAACTCTCAAATGCCTTTTCACAAGGAAAACAAAATAAAGAAACCTCACCAAAAACCTCAAAAGAGATATCCTGGGTCATAAAGTGGTCCAGCAGAGAGGACCCAGGGTGAAAAGGTCCTTTTGAATCTAATGTCATCTGTTTTACAAAAAGAAATCTAGAAATGATTTACCCTAAAAGGTGCACAGCTGAAAGATGTGTCAAAAATAAATTATTGGATTACTACTGACAACTGATTAGGCAAAAAAAATATGTTCTTTTGCAGCAGTGACGTAAAAAAACAAACAAAATTAACTTCTGTTCAGTGCTCATGCAGACCTCTATAACATCTCATATGTCATCTATACTTTATATGACTAACTCTCCCACTCTCCTTTCCACTTTCCATTTTAGGATGATACAAATCGCGTCTTTGCACCAGGAGAAACATTTTCACTTCCCTTCTCTGTGAAGACCAGCGGTGCAGGAGGAATCTTCACTATCCGAGCTACTAATGACCGAGGGTTTACATCAACGTTCCCATCCAGTTTAGTCCTGGACGCTGGAGGCAGTGCTGACGGTACAGTGAACCTCACAGCACCTGTTACCACTACGTCTGGTACCGACGTCACCCTGACCATCGAGGCTGAATCTCCAGGTGGAGCAGACACCAACTACATTGTGCTGCGTCTCGCTGTCCTTAAAACGGTAACTCTCCAGCTGAAATGTGAAGGCAGTGAATAATCATTCTAGCTTTTTCTTTTCTGACTTTTTCTTCTCCTCATCCTGTAGGTGACTGATTTCACTGAGCCCATGTGTGAGCTGCTCAGCCGGCAGTCCAACTGCACTGAAAACAGCAGCTTGTCCACATGGACGGTCTCCGTTCAGGTGACTGATGGGGCTAACGGGACAGGTATCGACCGTGTTAGCCTCAGACAGGGCAATGGCACCATGAACACCAGCCTGGCTGCTGGCAACGAGAATATAATGCTGGTGTCCTACACTGCATCTTGCAGTTCCCCTGATGTGGAGCTGCTGGTTGTTGATGGAGTGGGTAATGTTGGGACCTGTTCCTACAGCGTCAGGCAAACTTCCACCAGCAGCTCACAAGCCCCCCCACAGACTCCAACAGCAGCACCTGTTGGGTCTTTCTCCACCAAAGCTTCTCAGTCTTTTCTCCTTTGCATTGTTATCACCATCCTTGGGCTCATTTTACCATTTGAGATGGGAATTAACTGAGGAGGACTTATTTAGAAACTCTCTTGACTTCAAATACATACTCAGTTGTCTGTTTATTAAGAATATTTAGCTTTAAATACTGCTAGTCTGATAAACAATTCAATTTAACAACTGAGTGGCACCACTGGAGGCAACTAATCAGATTACTGTCAGCTCAGTGTGTAAAAACTGGTGTTACCCTTCACGGTTTACATTCAGGAGGCTGTTGTTTGCTGTTTCTTTTAATATTTGGTCGACCTTTTTTTGAAATAAATAGATTTATGGGCAAGCCTCATAAGCTGGCAACTGAGTGTATGTACAACCAGGTAGTTATTACTACTTCAGAACCAGCGCTAAAATGTTTAAACTATGAAATGTGAATTCCATGTACTCTATGCATCGCAGGGCGATTGATGCCATTGTTAAACTTACTTATGAATCATAATGGGGCTTTGATTTTGTAATGATTAAGACATAATTCAGAGAATCATGTCAGTTTGATTATAATACATAAGTCAAGATCCAGTCACGATTCTCTGATATTAAATTGTGTTCTGAATTGTTAAATGTTTTTGATCCTTTCGAAGGTCACTGTCGATTTTTTTGGATGTGATCGACTGACCACACTGTTGCCTATACAAGCCTGAGCATGAACGGTGTTGTTGTTTAATGCTGCTGGACTTTGGATTTCTTTGTGAAGGAACTGGGTCAGATTTTCAAAGGATGTGACCTTATAGATGTCTGGTCGCCTCTCTGTGCTCTGCAAACAGAGAGCGACAGTAGCTAGCATGAGTTTAAAATGGACTCAGCTGACATAAACAACCAGCATCCAGCACGATGCAGAAGTTCCCCAAAGACCTTTTAAAAATGAGAGATACTTTTGATTTGAGGCTTGTTCCCTGCACAGAAAAATATAACGAATGAGACAATAAAGCTGGAAAAAAAAAAAAAACGAGAACTTTCACTAATTCATCACAAACTGTCTCATTGTTTCATGACTCTTACCTGAATGCAACAGTTTGCTGATGATATCGTGCTGACCTTTATTTCAACACAATTCAACTTGGATCCTTTTTTGTTTAGCTGCTTCCCATTACAATTATAAAACTGTTCAATCTTTAAATTAGGTTCTCTGTCCTGTCGCATGAAAACACAACACGGAACACTTGGACACAGAACTGGTGACAGTAATCTTGAGTGTCTACCAGGAAAAAAATACATATTTCTGTCGCCACTAAAACTGCTGCACCTGTCGACAGGTGTCCATCTTTTCAGGCCTGGTTGGTCTGCAACAACACCACCACCCATCCCTCCACCTTCTGCTGGGACTTGTGGCCAGTAAGCATGTAATGCGAACGTGAAATTATACATGTTAAAATGCTGCTAACTACCATTCCCCCGAACTTATACAACTTATATTCAGTCCCTTTAAAGTTTTCACTACATACGTAACATGAGTCTGACAGACACAGATGTAAACTGAAACTAAGATGAATAATGTAGGACGCCGTTGAAAAGAAATGACAACAACCAGGAGGTTTGTTTCAGTCACTCCCACACAAAAAATGCCGAGTGCTCCTGTGTACGCAGCACACACACACACACACACACACACCTTACAGGAAAAGGTGTCACTATCTAACTCTTCCAGATATTCAGGATTTATCCAGTACCCGTGTTTGCCAGGTCAGCTTAGTGCAAAGATTTATTAGAGGCGTATTTGCTGTTTAGACTGATGATTTCATGGCACTGTGTTGGTGTCGCCCTCATTAACAAACTGCTATTAAAGCAACAGGTAGAACCAGTTCTGCAGTGACCCGCCCCTCCCATGAGGCGCTATTAAACAGGTGTTGACACAATAATGGTAAAGTGCACCGGACGGCCTCGAGCTCTAAGGTACGTTACTCCTTTATTTCATACATATTTGTGATGCCTGATCAGATTTTCATTACTTTCTGCCAGACTTCGGTTTAGATATGCCGAGTTTTGTGACACAAGATGAAAACCTTTGTGACGAACCAAAGACGTGAGTTTTGTGGGTTTAAAGAAAAACATTTTTATGGTGCTTATGCTTCGATTAGAGATTAGAGTGTGATCTACACGTGAACAGAGAGGACTGTGGGAAGGCTGCGTATAATCACAAATCATGTTTGTCACATGAAGTAAGTTGTTGTAGTTTGGAGTGAGCTGGCTGCATTGAAATGATTATTTCTGTTGTTTTTAGAGTTTAAAGTACAGTGTATTAGTAATGAGGTAACACTTCATCAGAAGTTGTTTGTTGTCAGTCAAATGACAATGAAATTACCAGTCATTGTAATAGTTCCTTTAAGGTATAACTGTAAATGTTGACAAGAGACTTTATGATCAGTTATGGAGTTATAAACCAAAACAATCAAGCACCTTCCTTTGAGTCTAAGAGGTGATGAACCGCTGAAAGAGTTCAGTAAATGTGTTTCTGTCTTCCTCAGAGTGTTCGCCAGGTCGAGCAGCGATGTCTTCAGGACTGGCTGTGTCGTGTCTCCTGCTCCTGCTCACTGGAGCTCAGGGCTTCGGGATATTGCCAGGAGATTCACTGAATCACCTGGAAATAACCGAGAGAGCGATTTTAGATACCGCTGTGCAGGTGTGCCGTGCTCTGGCTCAAGCTGAAGGGACAGACTTCTCTTTTCCGGTAAGAATCCACCTCAGAGATAATTTTCTTTCCCCTGAAATTACTGCATGACGTGTAGTGATGCTGGTACGATTTGACTTTGTCTGTCTGCGTGTAGACACAGCCTTACACCGCAAAGTCTGTCGCTGTGGCCTGCGGCGCACCGAAATCATCCAAGAGTTTCCGCCAAGCCATTATTTTCATCACAGTGATGAATGTACGTGTGGACATCCGTCATGCCCTCAATGCAAGCTTCCACTTTGATGAAGAGATGTTTGTCCAAGGAAGGAAAATCATCACTGAGGGACTCCTGGCTATAAAAGCAAACATCAAGCAAGAAAATTTTGAGTCAGCGAGGCAGAAACTGGGAGAGATTTGTCATCCCACACAGGTATTCATCATTGTTTTAAAACTGCTGCTGTTTACTGAAGTCTTGTGAATAATTCAGATGACCTTAACCTTCATTTTCTTTTGTGAACTTGAAGGACTTCTACAGTCACAGTAACTGGGTGGAGCTGGGAAACAAAGTCCCAAACGCTAATCTGATCAGATCCGACACCAGCATTGGTAACATAGCAGGTAAAGAGATGGTATGATGCGATGTCTCGTTCTGTTAATAATCAGAGAGCAGCACTGAGGAGGAATGCAGTTTGGATGTGGTTGCAGAAAAAAAACAAAACTTTTATCCAGTAGAAAACATGATGTATACTTCCGCAGATGAAAGCAGGGCGACATGTCGCAACTGTGATGGAGACAACTGCACGAACAACATCTTGGAGGACGTCATCGAGGGCCAGATACTGACCTCGGGATATTTTGGGATTGTGCCTTTAGTCTCAACCAAACCAAAAGGTAAATGACTGATTCAACATTAAACTTTCAGCACACTTTCTCGGGGAGTACTACTCCGTATGTGAAGAAAGTAGCACAAAGAGCCTTTTGTGACTGAAGCGGATACATTTCCTCCAGTGATGTCACTCGGTATCTAGGTTGCATTGTGGGTAATGTAGGCGCCAGGTTTTGGTAAACTGGTCGAGCACTGTATTTCAAAACCTTAACTTTAAGAGTCCACTTTTAATCTCTTGTAACATTTCCTTTAAGCTGAACAGTTGTTGATTCATTATGTTTAAAACATTGCAAAGATTTTTTAGAATTAACTGAACCATAATACAGTTTAATGTCTGTGTGTAATATATATAAATTAACCCAACACACATCTGACATAATGTTTTAGTAACATCGCAGCAATGTTTCACCTGAAGAATACAGTCGGCCTTGTTCACGACAATACATGTATTATCTACTGTAAAACCGGTTTTATCAGAACAAAATCACTGAAAGCTTGAACCCAGTTTTCTTTTTTACGTAACGGCTGATTGAAATCAGAATCCCTCCTCCACACAATGTTTCACGTTTAAGTGCCACACTGCCCCCACAGTCCCGTTGTGTCAGAGGCTTCAGGTTTCAGTCACGCATGTCATTTCTACCACCAGGAATCTCCCAGTTAAAACAAAGAGACGTACGTTCTGTAGCGTTGGACTCTACCTTGTCAAACAGACACCGTTGCTGATTAAAATCTGTGTGACTCATTTCAAGGACGAGATCATGTTTAGTCATGTTAATAGTTTGTCACTCACCTGGTCACGCTCAGGAGGAAGTTATGGCACCAGGCGACCAAATGATATGGCCGAATACCTCGAATTAAATTAGGCTGACACTGTTGGAAACACTTGGGGGGAAGTTTTTATTGTTTTCACTGTCACTACTCAGTTGAATTCTACTTTTCCTACAAAGTAACTGGATGCTGTTTTCCTCAACTTTGTTTGTAACCTTTTAAAGTACAGAGCTGTGATGGCAACGGCTTGTGGTGATGGAGATGAAACCATTGTAATACAAATTCACAGGTTTTTCCTTATTGGACACAAATTTAAGTTGCGTTTCAATGCCAGCGCTATCACATTATTTTGTATATATGCCTGAAAAGGATTTAGTACGGGGGTATCTGGGCTCAGGGGTGGAGCCAGCGTCTTGTTATCCAAAGGTCGTGGTTTGATTCCTCAAAATGTCAAAATGCTCTTGGGCAAGATACTAAACTGCTCCTGACGTGCTGGTCGGCACCTTGCATGCACCGCCATCAGTGTATTTGGTCACATTCTGCAGTATGAAAGCCAGCTGATCCCAGAGAGCAAAGACAGCAGACTTACTTTCACAATCGAAAACATTTTTTTTCTTTGTTTGCTGCTGCAGATGTATGAGCAAGAGGCACAGAGTAGAATGTCCTCATTGTTTGCACGCTGCATGCAACAGTGTTTTGGCAGCTGCAGCTGGCACAAAGCGTAAAGAGAGGAAGTGTGTGATTTGGAGCGCAGCCCTCTGTGATTTCACATCGTGGCATTTGAAAACTGATCTTTGCATCGTGAACTTTTCTGTCGGAGCTTTTGTTTCGCCTCCTCTATTGTCGTTGCATTGGGGTTTTTTTTTTTTCTGCCTTGGAGACATTTTCCACCCTCTCCTCCTCCAGATGCACTGTAAGGGATATGACCTGACCTCGCTGCTCACTGCGCTGAGTCAGCTGCCATCTGTCTGCTGTCACATTATCACGGTTGTAAGCTAATATTCCCGAGGTGATTCAAGTTAAAAGGGTTGCACACGGTGGTCTGTAGAAATAACCAAAGAAAAGTCTGACGTGATTTAAAAACTAAACAAAAATGTGTATATACTGGACAGGAAAGTGCAGTCACGGTGGAGCAGTTGATCAGACGAGTACCATCGAACCTAAAGGTGGGATCAACAAAGACAGTTTCAGCGCCAGCCATGGACATCTCCACACCACCGCAGCTAATATGGCGATAGCTGCGACCAGTGAGCTGCTGCAGAACATTCGACTGGATGCTGGAGACCGACCGTTCCTACAGTAAGAAACTCTTTCTGCGTGTTTCAGCTGTGCACTCTCAGGATGCGTAGTTCTGTTTATTTATGTCTACGTTTAATCCGTCTCCTCTCCGTCACTCAGGATGATTGGAATCTCCAAAAGGTCCAGTAAAGCTCTTTGCTTTGTGATCGACACCACGCAAAGCATGAGCGAAGACATTGACGCAGTGAAGAGCGTCACTTCCTCCATAATCAGCAGTGAGGTGGGAACAGAGGACGAGCCCGCGGCGTACATTCTCGTGCCTTTCAACGATCCAGGTAGGAGCTTCAGGATGCTACACGTGAGTCAAATCATTACTTTGGTGATGATAAAGAACATGAACAAACATCTTTCCCCTGTCTCCACCTGAAACTCAGATGTTGGGATGCTGGTAAAGACGACAGACCCCACCGTGTTCCAGACTGTCATTAATGGACTATCAGCATCTGGAGGAGGAGACGAGCAGGAGCCGAGTCTTTCAGGGCTTCAGGTGTCGTGACGTGTCGCTTCTACCGTGTCCCGTCCCAGAATGACTAATGTGCAAACAACTAAAACTGTCCTCGCTGTGCCGTCCTCTCTTCCTCTTACAGCTGGCTTTAATGAACGCTCCTCCTAATTCTGAGATCTTCCTCTTCACGGATGCAGCTGCTAAAGACAAACAGCTGAAGAGCACCGTGATGGCGCTCATAGAGCGGACGCAGTCAGTGGTGAGGCTCTGATCCGCGAGTGGGTTTTTTTTTGGTTTTTTTAAAATTCGTGTAATTATTCCCTCTGTACAACATCAACCGAGCTAACAGACTAAACTTTGTGCAAATTACAGATGTTGAAACTTTGGCGTTCTTTATGTTGCACCTTTAAATCATCTTTTTTTTAAAAAAAGAAAGGAAAAAAATAGTTTTTGAAAAAGTATTTTGATCCTTTACCTGAGTAAAAGTAGCAATACTACAGAGTACATGTACTCGATTACAAGTGAAAGTCAGGAGTTCAAAATCCCACGTGAGTAGAAGAAGTACTTAAAATTTCAGAGTCATACACACCTACCTACCTTATTAATACCTACTTAAGTAAAAATATACAATGCTAAAATATTACTTAAAAGTGAAAATCACCTAAAGGAATTTATGTGACTGACATTTTATATACTCATTGATTGATAGAGAAAATACTATGCAGATGAAACATTTATTGACATGATAAAGAAATTATGATTTTTTTTTCGTACTTTATACTCACATTAATGTTTATTACAGACCTCACTGTCTTTCCCTCTTTTCTCCTCTTCAGGTGAACTTCATGATTACCAACTCGTCGGCGCTCAATCGTCGGAGACGGCGTGATGACAGACAGCTGAGCAGCAGGATATCAGCGTCAGACGCTCAGCTGTACACAGACCTGGCTCAGACTTCAGGAGGTCTGGCTGTAGAAGTCTCCAAGAGCGAGCTGCCCGAGGCCATCAGCATCATCACAGAGTCCTCCAGCTCCTCTCAGGTAACATCACGCACGTCTCACTTCTAGTTGCTCCTGTCGAGTCAAAGATTTCAGCTGAGTCACCTGTTTAATGTCGCGCCCCCAGGTGACTCTTCTGCAGGCAGCCAGGAACCCCGGAGAGGCCGATAACTTCACGTTCATAGTTGATGAAACGGTAACAGACCCGAGAGTTCACATCACCGGACGCTCCGTCAGATTCACTGTCATCAGCCCGACAGGTACGAACACGCCTCTCTACTCTCTGCTTCACCTCTTCACTCAAGAAATGTGATTGATTTGGACGTAAATCTGTTGATTACAGTCGATTTGCAATGATCACTGGATAGAGCTGCAACAATTAGCTGATTCACAGATTTTTGATATTCCATTAATATATATTCACTCATTTTTCGAGCAAAAAACACCAAATAATTTTAGGTTCCAGCATCTTGATTATAAAAATGTGATGCTTTTCTTTGTCATTAATGATATAAAATAAAGTCTTCGACTGTGAGTCGGACACAGGAAGCAGTTGAAAGGCGGATTTTTATTTTTATTTTCTTACAATCACTGATTTAATAGATTAAACGATTGATCCATTCATTGTAAAAAAATAACCAGCAGACAATCACTTATGTAAATAATTAGTGTTTGCCGCCATACAGCATATTTAATTTGATTCATTTTGAAAATCCGGACAGTTCCCAAAGATTCTTGTTTTTGACAGGAATCAAGCGGGTTTTTAAGAAAAGTGGCCTCAAACAGTTAAATTCATTTTCCTCATGATGTGAAAATGTTTTGATATTTAAAAATCTAATTATCAGTAATTCTTGTGACTGTTATTCTTCTTTGTTTGAAGGTGAATCTCAGCAAAGCGGCGACTCGACGGGATCAGTGATCACTGCGTCCACGTCGGTGGGAAACTTCATCACTCTGCGGCTGAAAAAACAAAGTGGACGCTGGGAAGTGAGGATGGTGTCGGCTGATCCCTACACGCTGAAGGTCACGGGTGAGAACTCTTTGATTTCATCCGTGCACAGATCTCACAAAAGCTACTAAAGTTAGAAGGAGCACTACATGGTTTTTTTCGAGGAAATTCAAAATTTGCAATAATAATTCAGTATCACGAGATAATAAGTCGAGATAACAGTGCATAATAAATAAGAAAAATCCATGGCCGTCTCCAGCTTCCATAGAATTCATCTGAGCATGATGATTTAACTTTATTCAGTCATGAAAACAAAGAGATTTTGTTAATTTATATGAATATTTCATATCTAGTATAATAATATTTCGTTTGCTGAGGCATTAAAAAAAAAAATCAGTTTCTGCTCTTATTAAAATTTCTTCCCCAAAACTACAGACTGCTCCTTTAACACCGTCTCAGTTGTGTTAGACTCAGGTGTTCAGTGTTGTGTTGGCACTGCGCAGGAACAACCAGGGAGTTAAATGCGATGAGCCTTTTTTTTGTTTGGTTTTTAAATGTGCAGGTCAGAGTCCCGTTGACTTCCTGTTTGACTTTGTGGAGGCGTCGCAGGGTCCGATGGGAGGGTTTGATGTTCTTGACACGCGTCCCAGAGCTGGTGAGGGAAACTGCTCACATGTGAATTCAATCATTCCCTGATTATAACATCTCATCAGACATGACGCCTTTACTTTTTCTTTAAAAGGTGTCAACAGTAGCTTGTTGGTGTCTCTAACGGGGAGCGACACCGCCGCGCTGACGGAAGTCGCTCTGGTTGAACTTTTCGGTTCAGGGGAGATCAGAGGAGTCGTGGAAACACAGGACAGCGGAAACTTCCTGGTCCTCTTCAGCACGATACCATCGGTGGAGTTTTCGGTGCGGGTGAAGGGGCAGAATGTCAGCGGGACCTCCACCGCTTCAGAAGTCTTCCAAAGGCAGTTTTCCACCAGCTTCAGATCCTCCAATCTGACGGTTACCGTGAGTCCTCGTCCACAGGAACATACATGTCGTGCTATTAATCATCTGGACTGTTTCGCTGTGAGTGGATGAGTTTTGGATTTAAGCCCCTGAAAC
This sequence comes from Sparidentex hasta, assembly GCA_030272975.1. Lineage (NCBI taxonomy): Eukaryota > Metazoa > Chordata > Actinopteri > Spariformes > Sparidae > Sparidentex > Sparidentex hasta. The sequence continues at coordinate 52,649 of JARJLU010019386.1, read as the reverse complement.
TGAATGGAAAATCAGCTTCTGGTGCTAAAAGACATTTGTTGAGTTTTCCTAATGACGTCTCTACGGCTAATATCTCCAAAACTCGGCAACTCACACCAAAACAAACTACACATATAAATAGCGTTACAGGTAAGGAGAAACATAATACATTTTTGATTTTTGGGGTCTTATTCCTGATTCCATCTGTGTTCAGGCTGATTCAACCAGCATCTTGACACCAGGAACACCGTACACTGTGCCCTTCTCTGTGATGACCAATGGGAGGGGAGGAAACTTCACCATCCGAGCCACCAACAGCCGAAGTTTTGACTCGACATCTCCGACCAGTTTAATTCTGGAAGCTGGAAAAGATGCGAATGGCACCGTGACCCTCACGGCACCTCGCACTACTCCGTCGGGTACTGACCTCACCCTGACCATCGAGGCCGAGGCTGCGGGCGGCGGAGATACGAACTATATCATGCTGCGTATCTCGATCATTAACCCGGTAACGACTCACGTTTTCTAATAAAAATCTCCCTGAGGTTTCGTGAACTGTTGTGAAATTACCCAAATATTCCAGACTTCATCCACTTTCTCTTCTCCTCATAGTTGACGGACTTCACTGAGCCGAGGTGCGAGCTGATCCAACTACAGGCCGACTGCCCTGAGAACTGCAGCATGTCCACGTGGGATCTCTCTGTCCGGGTCAGTGACGGGGCTGACGGGACGGGAGTCGACCGTGTCAGCCTCCAAAAGGGCAACGGGACCTTGAACACCAGCCTGGACGCCGGCAACGAGAACGTAACGCTGGTGTCCTACAGCGCGTCCTGCTGCGACGCTGATGTGCAGCTCCGGGTTGTGGACCGGGTCGGTAACGTCGGCTCGTGTTTCTACACCAACAGGGAAGGTTCACAGTCTGCTCAGTCTTCCTCCACCAGAGTCAGACAGCCTCTCCTCCTCTGCCTGAACACAGTCGTGTTAGGGTTTCTGTTAATGACACAACTGGGCCTTCGGTGAAACAGTTAAAGCTGCACTGATCTGTGGAAAGAGTTACCTGTAGTGTCAAACCCACGACTATTCACTGTGCATTCACCTGATGATTCACTTTATGGTTCAACTCTGCTACGTCCGCTTGTAGAACGGCCATGGATTTATCTTCTTCTTTATGCACGATTATCTCACAATAACGACTTATTATCTGGTTCTCTATCTCAATATAACAAAGGCTGTTTTCTCGTGATGAAATGAATTAATAAATGTTTAATTACGTTTCACACTACATTGCTAAGTTAACGTTATCCAACATTTATGTTACCTTAGCTGAAGCAGCCGGATAGATGTGAGCTTGTCAGCCTCTCATCTGCTAACCAGTCAAGTAAACAGACTAACGTGAAGTCTAACTTACCGGTAGGCAACAGCTACAGCCGGCTACAGAAGCCGTTCTTGGCAGCTCTTGTGGGTTGAAATCAAGACGAACACGTTATTAATTAATTTGTTATGATGAGAAAACAACCATTGTTATGTCGAGATAAAGAGTGCATAAAAAGAAGATAAATCCACGGCTGATCTCAGCTTCCGTCCTCTTGCTTCCACTGTTTGCACTTAAATATTTTTGTGACAGATTTAGATGTTGACTTTTGCTCGGTGATGACGGCTGTGACGAGGGCAGAGGTGTTGAGGGTTGAAGCCATTTGCGATATCCTAGAAAATCTCCCTCATTTCTACAACCTGATGTCGGCAGGTGTGTTTATGAGATCTGCTACTGATCCCTGCCCAGCAACAAACACTTTGCATGAATGTAACGTAAGCAGACAAAGGTATGAAATATATTCATATCAACTCAACATGAAGAAAATACTTGCATTAATTGACGTACTGTACCTTTACGTAGAAACATTTTCTGAGAGTAAATAAAGATTGAATGAAAGATGCAGGCTTTTTTTTTTTTTAAAAAACACTGTTTTTATTGTTGGTTTAATGTGTCTAATGTATAATCCTTTACAGAGCACAAAACGTTTTGCTTTTCACATTTTGCTACAAGTTCCTGTCACCTTTATCACTATTTACATTTTGAAAAGTTTTCTGAGGGACTTTATTTGAATAAACTGGTCAGTGATCGTCTGATGCAGCGGGTCAAATACATGTGGTGTTGTGTTTCTTTAAATCATGTCGCGTGTGTTTAGTAGAAGTTCAAGTACAATTCTTACTATGTCGTTTGTTAACCGCTCCAGGTCAAAAGTCAGTTTCCGGCGTTTAATTCTTGTCCGTTTCTCGCAGGTTTATCAAAAAGGTGATAACAGTGTCGACTTTCCTCAGCCCACATGTCCGTCTTACCTACAGCAGCATCATTCTACTTCTGCACTCTTCTCGCTCTGTACAAATCAAAGTCAAGCTGGGGAAATATTCAAATGTTTTTGCCATACAATTAAAGAAAGTGGTTCCTTGTGTATGTAAGGGAAACGTGTTTCTATAATCGACGTGATGCTGAAATTCTGACCAGTCCTCCGGAAGGTGTGTTTTCACGCGTCAGTCAGTCAGTCGGTGCCATTGGTGTACTGGGAAAGCTTATTCTCCAAGTCACAGATTCTCTTCTCCTGAGACAAAACTGTGGCCTTCAGATTCTGAATCTCCTCCAACAACCTCTCCAGCAACTGAGGCTGGACAGGAGAAGAGTGGAGGAAAGGAAACAAGGGGAACAGAAGGAGAAAGGAAAAAAGACAGTGACAGGGAAAGGGGGGGAAATTAAGGGTAAAGAAAAAGAGGAAAAACAGGTCAAGGACAGCGAGCATCTAGGAAAAATAAACCAAAACAAAGAAGGGAGCTTTGGGGGGAAAAGTTGTGGGCAGGTACGAATAGAAGAGAGATAAACAGAAAGTGTCAAACAGAGATAAATGTTCTCATTCAGACTACGGGCTGCAAAACTCAATATTGAATTTATATTATGTGATTTATAAAATGTAGCACAACAAACTTCATGTGACAGGTAATAAAGCGACACAACTTACCGGCAGACTGTTGGTTTCCAGCGTGGACATGCTGCGTCGGGTGGTGGGTCTGGAGTCCAGCACGTTCTTCTTCGCCACTTTGAGCTCTCGGCTCTTTGGCGGCACATAGCCGTCCCTCATGGACACCAGAATCGGATCTTCGTCGCGGCCGTCCAGCCACTCCTCGGGCTCCATGGCGGGCTCAGGACCCGCTGTGTCCGGGTACAGGTCGTCCTGGAAGAGGTCCGACTGTGCAAGAAGAGACGGAAGTGGTTTTGTTTTGTAGTTTTACTCAAAAATCTTTCTATTTCTCTGTCTTTGTCGAAGAGAAAGTGAAGGAGAGTTTCAAAGATATAAAAAAGGAAAAAGTTCAATGAATACTTAAAGAAAATGTACGTAAAATAGGTTAAAGTTCTTATTATGCATCAGGATATGTGGATCAGTGTCACGTCTGAATATGAGAAGTTTAGTTCTTACAAAATACAAACTTAAAGTCGACTTTCTGAGACAACATAAAACATATAACTGCCTCAACAAAGTGCCTCGTGTAGATGAACTAGTGGAACAAAGACATTTTTTCTCTTTTAGCTCATAAACGTCAGTATCAGGAGGCAGCAGCTGCATTCGTGGAGGCTGAAATTGAAAGAATAACGTAACGGCAGAGACCAGATGATCGGGCAGCTCGCTCCGCTGACTGGATTTGAGAGACCAGAGAATTGACTTTATTCTCCATATTTCAACTTTTTTCTTGAAGTGCATAATGAAAAGAAAAATAATTCTTCCTCTCGTTCTTTTCCTCATCCCTGGCCCCGATACTCTTCTGTAACCTTCCACCAGGGTGACAGTTCGATCCGTACTTACTTTTCTGGGCACTGTCATTGTGATGGGCTCACACTTCTTGTCAAGGAGCTTGAATAATCTGAGAGGACGATAAAGAGACGAGACAACTGTAAGATGATACCGTGCACTCTGCGATCATCGTCAGTGTCGCGTGACGGATAATTCAAAGATTAAAAAAAAGAGTGTTTGTCCTCAAAACAGCTGGATCTGAGCTTCATATCCCGACCAATCAAACGATGCTGTGACGCTGTGTTCTGCTGCGATCACTTTCTCACCTCGCGATCTCACATTTGCTGACGTCCACGCCTCTCTTGGGCATGAAGCCCATCCCTCTCTGGGGCTCCTTACTGCTGAAGGTGCTGAGGTAGTGGACGTACGGCGGCTCATCTGTGATCTCAAAGTAACGGATGCTGCTGTCCCCCTTCACAAACACACAAACACAGAAAACAACCGTTGTGATGTGACAGTGACGTTGTTAAGCCTGGAGACATGAATGAGATCTGCGAATATTCTGCAAACACGATTCGAGTCACTGAACCGGCGTGTCTGTACCTTTCCACAGAGGTAGACCATGTTTGCGTCTGCATCATAATATGGTAACAACACTCCATTACTGGTGTCCAGCTCCAAGAGCGCAATGGGTTCCTCGAAGTTCGTCTGAGGAGAGTTAAAAACAGTGGCGACAGCTCAGCAGTGTTCTACATCTTTAATATTCAAGGACAGCATGCGATATTTAAATAGTTTGTTACGGGGTCCCAGAGTCCGAGCTCTCTCTGGCTCATCCTGGTGAACCCTGTGGTGAAGATGTTTCCGTCTCGGGTGAAGATCGCTCTCATTGGCCGGATCCCCTCATGTGGAGCCAGACGTTCCTGTTGGTCAGCAGAGGAACAACAGCTAGTTCCTTAGATTCTTAGATATTTTTTCTCCTGCGTAATAAATGTTTGAGAGCTCAGAAAGTGTTATTAGAATTCGTCATACGGTATATTTATTAGTATCTTCTACGCACTCACCGCAACCACCTCCCTCTTGCGGGGGTCGCACACACGCAGGCGTCGGTCCTTACAGGTGGTGCAAAACAAGCTGCCGTTTCGGTTCCAGCTGATGCTGTAGATGAGGTCTGGGTGGTCGTCCATGGAGATGAGGGGCTCGCCTGTGCCCACGTTCCAGATGATGACCAGGTTATCACTGCCTGCAGGGAGAGCAGACGATGAACATGTGCAAGCTCACGCACACTCAGTCAGTCAGTCAAAAGACCAGAGTGTGTGTGTGTGTGTGTGTGTGTGTGTGTGTGTGTCCTACCCGCAGTGAGTAGTATGTTGCGTGTGGTGGGGTGCCAGGTGACGATGCCGACACGTTTGGAGTGTCCCTCCAGCACCACGATGGGGTCGGTGACGGGGCGGGTCAGTATGTGATCTGGGATCTGCCACACCTGGAGAAGAGAGAGGCGAAGGAAACTCAGAGCAGAAACTCTGACGTGACACAAGAAGTCAATTCTGTCTTAGTACTGTTCTTATTGTACAAGTACTATAGTCGTTAAGTTTAATCTCCTGGTGACAAATCAGACTGCAGTTTGGTTTGTTTTTCTCGCCTTGTGTGTTGTGTGATGGCTGTACTTGGATGCTGTATCAGAGTATTTTTACCTCCTTCACTCCAGGCCCACATCTTTAATTTTTCCATTAAGCTCACAAACGGCCACGATTTACAGCTCAGCTGAGTCATTTTAAATTGGTTCCTAAATTTACCGGCAGTGACTGCTCTGCAGCCGCCCGCCACTTTCCACACCTGCGTTCAACTCCGTCACAGCTACTTAATAAACTCGTCCGACGAGTGGAAGAAGAAGCTGCAGCTCTAAAAACTGATTGAAAATATATCAGCACATTTCTCATTAATGTCACTAAATGTTCAAGCAGTTTGTTGGAATGTGGCCTTTTCAGTTACGTAAGCCGGTGACTGATTGATTGACACACACACACACACACACACACACACACACACACACACACACACTGTAATGAGCCTTTTCAGATGACACAATGTGAAGAGAATGACATCACAGTTATGGCCTCTCTGCTCCACGCCGGTAACACGGCCAAAAACTGGACAGCTGCAACTGTCTGTCTGTGAGCTGGGCATCAACGACAACAACACACACACACACACACACACACACACACACACACACACACACACACACACAAAGGCAAACACACAGCATCTGAGCAGCTGTTGCCATCAGAGAAGCTGCGATTCAATCATTCAATCGCACAAAGATTCCTGCGACGTCGCTGTGAACAAGTGTGGGCGAATGCGACAACTGCGCTCGGAAGCAGACACATGCTGAGTCAACAGACGTGTTGTCCTCACACAAACCAACGTGTGAGCGTGGACACATGCTGACACACGAGACACATCTGTGAACACACACGTTCATGCAAAATGTCACATATTTTATCTATTAGGCTGAGAAGACAAAATGAAATCATAAAATACAACAAGTTGTGTATTTATGCAGCTAAATCTTTGTTAAAACTGCTTAAAATGTGTTTGTTCCTGATCTTTGGATGTGAGGATTCTCTGATTCTGTCTGGTTTATTTCACTGCAAACTGACAAACAGACACGTTTGAGACTGTGATGAACATTTTAAGTAACAACTAATCAGTTAATTGGGCAGGAAGACAACATCCAGGATCTGGATCACCACACATCTGTGTCAGTGGAGCAGCTCATCACTCACAAACCTGCTCCTCGTTTCCTGCTTCAGGTCGAAACTCGTCACTGTCACCGTCTCTTCTACTGATACCTTCTTCAGTAACATCATTTAATATTCAACTCTTGTGCTTATAAAGGCAGGAAGATGATGGAAGATTAAAAATTTAATTAATAAAGGACGATTATATAGCAAGTTCCTAGATACCATCCAGGGATTTTACAATCAGTTCACTTGTCACTCAGCTTCACAAATTGAAGTTATAGTTATTATTATTATCATTATTCATTTTTATTAACAACATATGTCCAGTGACGATAGTTCAACCATCTGTATTCACCTCCTGCAGTCGAGGCCTCACAGTGACCCCTGCTGACTGACCTCAGTCATGAGTCAACAATGCAGTTTGTTTAAAGGTGCAGTATGTAGTTTTAGGGATGAAATCTTCAAAAAGGGGAGAAAAATCTGCACTGACAGATTTTTTTTCTGCCTAAACAAACTGTACAAACTCTCTCTGTTTTCATGACTGAATTTAAAAAAAACCTGACCTTAAAGAAAAACACAGTTTCATACTTTTCTGCTTTGTTTATATGTGGCGGACCCTGCCACCATGACACGATGTTCTTGACCTTATTTTCTCAGCTTGTTTATTCACTTATGGAAAAAATAAATATTTCTGACTTTGAATTATTACCTTCAGTTGGAGGTCAGAGTTTGTTCTGCCACATGTGCATCTATTAAAACATTTTAAATATTAATTTCCCACCATATTTAAATTCAGGCCACACTGTCACCATTTTGTCTAACTTAAAATAAACGCAGACGGATTCATGATCACCACAGACTGATGATGATTATCAAAACTTTTCTCCACATCCTGTGTGAGAGCATCATATCGTCCATGTGCAGCTTCCAGGACGGCCTGAGATGTTTTGACAGAAGGACCCTGAACGCATATCACAACACTTAAAGGGGCTCTTTGGAGCGATTTGTAGCAATTACCATGTATTTATCAGTCTTTTATTAGCTATAGTGAACGGACTGTTGTCTATACGAGCCTGTGGAAGTTGTTTAATGCCGTTGGACTGTAGATTTCTTTTAGAAGGACTCCGGATGTGACTGTATGTCTGTTAGCTTAGAGACGTAGTCTGACGCAGAAGTTACGCAGAGCTACGTATCACTGAGCAGAGACAAGAGAGTTTGAGGAACATGTCATGCTGTAGAAATAAAATTAAACATCCGACTGCGCCAAACATTTCCACTTTCACACACACACACACACACGCACAGGGACAAGTTGGACCTGCATCACAATGACGAGGCCGAGCAGACTGATGAAGAGACGGAGGTGAGGCGGAACAGGTGGGTGGACAGTGAGACACACAGACAAGACAGGTAGACACAGCAGCACCTCGTCTGAATCACTTCACCCGTCCAATGAGCAGGCAGACGTGATGAAGGCTCGGGCTGTGACGACCTCCATGACTGCTGTCTGAGTCACCCGACAACAAACTCCTCCACATGCATTTGCAACTTCTCTCTCCCACTCACATCTTTTTGTCTACACACACACTCAGATATGTATATGGTATATAATCCAACACACACACACACACACACACACACACACACACACACACACACACACTCATTACCATTGCAGTACAGTCCTCTGAGCAGCTGGCCAGGATGTTGTCGTCATGAGGACACCAGTCGATATCGAGGACGGGCCCGGAGTGGCCGACCACCAGCGGGTAGTTTTTGTCCACACGACCTGTCTGCAACACACGGCAGCAGCGACACACAGTTAGGACGTAGAAAACAGAGTTAAGCATACAATCAAACATATTGTGTTTCAAAACAGAAGTGTTACAACACTCTTTATGCAACTACGTGTTTCACAAAGCGGTGAACGACGGAGCCTTTCATGGACGCCTCTTTCATACGCAATCATGATACTATCACCTGGTAACATCGAACCTGTTCACCTGTGGGATGTTCCACACAGGTGTTTATGAAGCGTTCACAACTTTCCCAGCTTTTTGTTGCTCTCGTCCCAACTTGTATCAAACATGTGAGCAGATACATACAAATGTCAAAAATCACAAATGTTCTGTTTCATTTTTGTTTTTACAAAGTGCGCCAACTTCTTTTTTGGCGTCAGGGATGTTGATTAAAAGCAACTTTATCCTGAAGTTTTATTCCAGTGTGAAACCGGTCCAAGCGGTGGTCGACAAAACAACCTCAGCCTGAAGTTCATTTAATCTGAGTGTTTTAAGGACTTGTTGTGCAATTGGACCAGCCACTGCTTCCAAGATCAAGAATTCAGATTCAAACTAAATAAGCAAAAATGAACGACACAAAGTTAAAGAGTGATATCACACGAACCATCCAGACTCCATCTGCTGATGAAGACGATGGGACACGATCAAAAAAAAATGGAACCTGTGGTGAGATTATTGGCCCAAACTGCAGCTTGACTGTTAAAAGAACAATCCTATCAGTGTGTTGCGTGGCAAGACATTGTTGTTCGACCCACACTGACCCTCCACTTCTTGTTCCCCCTTTTTCAGTGAGACTGTTTCTGGGAACCCTGAAGAAGTTGCCCACTTTGGCCACTTGGCGATCCAGCCTCAGAAACCTTTTAGTTCAGTATAGTGAGACAGATACCAGCGTGAATGTCCTGGTTGGCTCGAGTCTAGAAGAGTCGGCTCAGCTTCATGGAGGACTTCCAGGAAACAACAGACATTTAAATATGACACGCACTAAAATCATCACGCTCCTTCTAGGTTATTCCATGTTTCCCTGTTCTAACCATGTGAACATGTGTATCACCTTTTGAGATATCACTCCCTCCACACACACACACACGCACACACACACACACACACACACACACACACACACCCCTAGAGAGGTGTATTTATAGCTGAGTGACGAGGCGTTGAAAGGGGAGTTTTTCTTGTGGCCTGTTGGGGACCCGGAGGGGGGAGATGGAGGATGGAGAGCACGTTGGCGAGTATTAATAGCACGTCTGTGACTCCGGCACATAATCACATCCATTTCCCCGAGTCTCCAAAACACTCTGTGCTGCTCATCCAGCTCCTCTTCAGTAATTACAGCTGCCGACACGCTGATGAATCTGAGCGGAGATGACCTCGTTACAGTCATGACATTTCTACATTTTAAGTCTTGAGCTCAGAAAATGAAAGATTGTTTATTGCCCTCGTTATTGTCCCATAATAAACGCTCCAATAATTCGATTAAGTTTTACTATTTTTCCAATTCATTTCGAATTTATGAAACGTGTGAAACCTGCTGAGCTGAAGGCGTCTCACAGTTTAACTAAAATGCTGCAGACGAGGCTGATTACAGCAGCTGCAGCGACATATCACGCTCATTTTCAGGTTTATAACTTTGCTCTGGGTTACTGCTAGATCAGGTTTAGCTCCTGTCTCTTTAAGCTCCGCCCTCCTGAATATCCAGTCACCTCTGATTGGTCAGCTCACACAAACCTGAGCCAGCTGTGCTAAATCAATGTTGATGTGCCAAAGTAGCCACTAGGAAAAAATTATGTGACTGTGTGACATGGTGATGTAGTGTGATGTCACAAAGTCACATAATTAAAGGCGGGACTATTGACGAGGCGTTTAAGGAACAGTGTTCTCTTTGGGAGAGAAGAGCTTCTCTTGGTGTTGACTTTGACCTTTTTTGGTATATGTCATCATGCCTGCTCCATTTATTCATTTTAACCATAAATATCGATAAAATATAATGAACAACAAAATGAATTGGTTTCACTTAGAAAGACCCTATTAGCAGCTTTAGATTTGTCTTTCTGATGTTTATTTTAAGGCGATGTTGTTATCCTCACGAGGCTCCACACCAAAACGTCATATCTGTCTCAACCTGTTGCTTTTTCTGTCACTGTATGTCTGCTTTAGCAATCATGGAGTCCTCCCCCCCACAAGCCTTACTGAACATATACCCTCTGCTGTTAGAAGGAAGAACACACTCAAATCAAAACTGTCACACTAAGTTTCGTTTCTTCTGCAACAACAGCCTTAAAACTGCACCATCACACTGCTGATACCATGACTTGGCGCTGTTTTCTGAATTACATTAACCTTTTCAGCCCGTCCTCAGAGGATTTGACCCCAAGCTGTTTGCCAAAGTCTTTGGCCGTCCTTTTCTTCACCCTCACTACTACAGCCTGCTGATTCTTTCACACATCATCAATTGTGTTAAAGCGGCTTGTAGCTGAACATCACACAGCATTTAGTCACTGAGACGAGCTTTTAAACCGGGCTGATGTTTAGTTAAGAAATCTACCTATCTAGCCACCTTGTAAACACTGAGGCAGAAAATTTTCCAAGCTGTCCGTTTAGAACATGTTTAGAACTATGGGCAAACTATTTGTACTCGTCTGTCTTTTCTCCCTCTTTCCCTGTAAACTTCTACGTCTCTTATTCTTTTTCCTTGTTGCCTCTGATGCCTGATAGCGTAAGGGATGGGCAAACCATTTATAAAATCAGCATTTGGTCTCATCATCAGTGGCAGTTTGACTCGAACACTTAAACTTATAGACACTCTGTTGTGTTTCCGCTCGGTGGCCTAACTGACCTTAGAGATGGGCAGGACCAGGAACGCTCCTCCGCCGCTGGACTCAACGATGACCGCCAGGAACTTTGGGTTGACGGCGCAGAAGGAACTGTCCCACGTCACCTTGGAGACCCGGATGTCATCGTAACCCTGCTCCGCCTTGACGTTCTGGCCAAAGACGTGGCGAAACTTGCTCTGCCGCACGATGCTGCGACTCATGGCTGAGGCGAGGAAGATGAGATGAGGGAACAAAGAGAGGCGAGAGGATGAGAAGCGGTAAAAAAAAAAAGTTGGACAAGGATGGTCAAGAAACAAAAACGACTAGAAACGAGAAAAAAAACAGCCTAACGAGTGTCTGAGACAACAAATCTGAACTGTCTCCGTCACTGAACAGTCTGTCATTGTCTCTGTCACTGAGGCAGATTGTTGAACAGTGTTTCTGAATGTTTTCATCTGTTGCTGAGAGCTGCTTTCTCCTGTGTTTTCTGTCATCGGTCTCCAAGTTTGAAGATGAATCAGCAGCTCTGTGTCGCTCTCAAGCTCTTTATTTATGAAAAAAAGACAGCACAGTTTGGTCTTGTTTGATATTTTCTTCAATCAGTTAGAAAGCTACATAGAACAGATGAAAGATTCTGTCTGACATGCTGGCAAGGACTGGATTTCTTTTGTTTTTTGCTGACTGTCTGTTCACGCTGCATATCTATCAATGGAAACTTTTTTTAGTGATGGGGTCAAAGTCAAAGTTTTCTCGTGATGTCATCTACTTTCATGGACCAATCGGAAATCGTGGGACAGCCGATGACACGTTACCATCACTATCAATCGACTCTGATCAAACGACACCAGCACAGGGTGTCAAAAGGTCCAATATAAATACATTTTTGTTTAAAACATTGAAAAACTAAATAAATTATAAACAGAATGTAAAGAAATAACAATTTTGATGTTATGTCAAAGATATCTATGTATTCTGTCGCAGTTAGCATGCTAACAAGCTAGCCACAGCCCAGCCTGTCTCATAATACCACTTTGGGGTCCATCAGTACAGCTCAGACCTCTGGAGGTGGACAGTGACTCGTGCCCGACCGCGGTCTTGTTTCCCTGGATGAACGCATGTTGTCTTTGTGGTGCCAGGAAGTGAGAGTTGTTGTAAATCACCTCCATACTGTCATCAAACTTCCCTCTGTCGTTCTCAGGGGCTGTGATTAGTTCCAGTCCAGTTCGTTGGCACCAAAGACCACCAACACTCTGCCATTGCTCTGATCTCCCAGTCTAGACCGCTAGCTCCACAGCTAACTAAGCTAACTAGCTAACAGCAGTTACAGTTAGCAGCAGTTAGCGTTTACTCTGCTGTCATGCTGCCCTCTGTTGGTTGGGAGTATAAATTTGAAAAGTGACTTATTCTTACATATTGGACCTTTAACTCTTACAAAAAAACACCTAAAGATTGCATTATTTAAACATGATTCTGCCTATTTTATGCTGTTTCTTAGTTCGCTGTTGTCCAAATTTAAGTGGCTTTAAAAATCCATCATCTTTTCGCTGATTAATGAACTCTGTAATGTGTTTTTAGGCTGTTTGTTGACTGACATTTGGCTGTTCAGCGGCTGTCCCAGGCCGTAATCCTCCCAAACACAGGAGATATTCTATAACAGTGCCTGCCATCAGTGCAGATATTAATAGTTGATTGTCCCACCGAACGCTATGTGACGGCCGAACATCAAAGACGAACACTAAGACGCAGAGAGCAGATAAAAGCCTGGGAGAACTTAATACATGACAGACACGATCCCAGAGTGTAGCGCAGCGGTTACATTCAGTCACATCCATGTGATACAACCCCTGTGAGAATATGTAGTTTGAAACTCATCTAACATACACTCCCAGAATGTGCCGGCTTATATAAGGCAAAAACTAAAAACCCACATCTAGAAGTAGGCCTGCAGCAGTCCCTAAAGACGCCTGAAGAACGCGGCAGAGTTCGTCCTCTTGTTTAGCGGATGATCGTGAACTCAAACTGTCATCGCTCTCACACAAGGAATATTCTACATATAAAACCCCAAAACTGGACGTGACGACTGTGGGATACACGACTCAACCAGGCTGATGAGAGGACAGAAGCTCCGGCGTCGTTCCTGGAAGCGCTCCGTTATCAAGAGATTTACATTCCGGTGGCCACTTCAGGAGGGACAGCTGTGGGGCATTTCAGGGCAAAGGCAATATCACACATACGATTTATTCTTATTTTGCTGCTGTGTCAGAGATGGTTTGACAGTATTATTAAACTTATTACATGATTTTTTTCCATCTTAGGAGTCGAGACAACAGACAGACGTCTATTAAAGTCTTTTAAAGCCCTCATATTTTTCATTTTCCACGCCTTACCATCTGATCTGAGCATGAAAACACCTTGATCATGGGTGGCTTTTAAAGGATAAGTTCACCCAAATAAGTATAAGTATCCATCTACTACCATAAGTATCCATCTACTTCAGTTGTTTAGGAAAGTGTCGCAATGCTGTTTTGTTAGCTAGTTAGCTAAATTAGCAGTGCAGTTAGCCGGAATTACCAGGGGAGTGTTGGTGTTTACACCGCTTGAACGGGAGGTTTGGACGGAGGTTTTCCGACCCAGGGCTGATTCAGTAAGATATCTCAGTAACGCAGCACAAAGACGTCTTTAACATATCGTAAACGGTCGTGTCGTCTCATTCTGTTGATCATTTTGGTTAATATCTATATTCAAACTGCACCTTTTCAATTCAAACATGAATTGTTTACTATATTAAAAAGCTGCCTCGTTGAAATGGAATATGGGAGAGTACATTTTGAGAAACAATATTAATGAGCAAATATTAAACTTTTGGTAAGGTTTGAAGCTAGGAGGGTGGCAGGGTCCGCCACCTGTAAACACATTAAAACAGGATGAAACTGTTTATTTGGTTGAGAGGTTTTTTTTTTTTCTTTTTTCTTTTTTTGTTTGGGCATAAAACATAAAAATACAAATCAGTCAGTGAAGATTTTTTTTCTCTCTCTTCTGATTAAATTGTCTTCCCCAAAACTACAAAGTGCACCTTTAAATAAGTGAAACGCTGACAGAATCTCGGGCGTGCTCCTCTGGTTCTGCTCCTTCGGTTCTGCCTCAGGTTAATGAGAAAGCCCTCCTCTGAGGCGCATGGCGCGGCTCTGGAGAGTCGAGACAGAGCGAAAGAATGACACTGCCACTTTCCTAATATAGACATGACAAACTGCGCTGTCCCACCCGGGCCGGCCGCTCCGCCCACCCGGGGCCCGGATCCTAAATAGTCTCAGAATGAAGGCGACGCACTTCTGTGGCGCTTCACTGCTAATGAATGTAAATGTGACCGGCCAGTGCGCACGGCCCCGAACAAACACACATAAACCCGGACAAACACGGGGACATGGGCTGAGAGGGGGGCGCAGAGATGGGTGTGAGGGAGGAAGGAGGGGGGGAGCGAACAATGTGCAACGTGCTTTTATAAGTAGCCCACAGCTGCCATGCACGACTCAAGAAAAGTGCACAATCACACTGGCTGTACCCGACTGGCTCTCCAAAGGTGAGGACGCGCTCGCTGCTCTCCAGCAGTGCAGCAGCAGAGCTGACGCACCTCTCACCTCACTGCAGCACCGACACTGACACACATATTAGGACAGACGGTCCAGCAGACGGCTCACCTCAGGTTTTGGGGAGACCCCTCTTCCCTGGACGGCTCTCACGGTGTCTGTTGGATGTCCTCCGCCTCCTGCTCCTCCTCCCGCTGCTGCTTTTATTCCTTATTAAATGATACTCCCCGTGGTGCGTTTTGCTGGAGTCGGTGCGGACTTTGCTGAGGAGACGCACTGGACAACTGCGTGACGCTCCTCGGCAGGGAAAGAGAGAGGGGGAGAGTAGCGGGACAGTGCAGGGAGAGAGGAGGGTGTGTGTGGGTGGGTGGGTGGGTGTAGGGTGAGTGCCGTCTATTTTGGAACAAGCTCTGTCAGTGCAGGGAAACGTGACGCGCGCCGGGCACTGAGGGCCGGCGCGTCCCCGGGGGTCGGTGCCACAACTGGTGGACTTCTAACAGAGGAGCTGTGGCTTAAAGCATTGTGGGATATTAGACAGGTAAATAAAACCACACACACACCGGTGAGCCTGGTGCTGCGTTCAAGGGCTCCACTTTAGCTGAAGGTGGAGATTTCTGATACGCAACCACAGTTTGTTTGTGTGTCAGATGGAGAGAGCTGGTTTGTAGAGCAGGTTGGAACAAACATGAGCATGAGTCAGGATTTAATTTTAAAAAATGTCTCTGCACCAACATATAAAGAACACAAGTGGATGAAATAATCCAACATGTGAACTTAAAGGTGCAGTATGTAGTTGTGGGGAAGAGATTTTAAATCAGAAGAGAAAGACATTAATTTTTTTCTATGACTTAAACTAAATACACAGTTTCATACTGTTTTACTTTGTTTATATGTGGCGGACCCTGCCACCGTTCTAGGACCTTATCTTCCTCTGAGAACAGCTCATCTTTATTCAGTGTCCCTTTAAGGACAGTATTTAGGTAAATGTTATATCGCACCACTGCACATCTATCACCTGTTGTTGCGCTGGATTCTCACCGTGTTACTGGAGAGCTTGGTATTAGTCGTAAACCTCTGATTTAACACACTGAACATACCTGGATACCTGAACTGGAGTCGTTCTGTGTTCATCCCTGTCGTTCACAGAACAGATCTTTGTAAAGTCGTCATGTTTCCTGCTGCTGGGAGCAAAAACAACAGAAAATCAGAATAATAATCAGAATTACTGCTCTCACCGTGTTTCATGTCACTGTGGCCGAGTCTTTAACGTCTCCCACCTGAAAACTGATTTCAAATATTAATTTCTTTTTTTTTCCTTTTACAGAAGAGAAGTAATGTATCTCAAAAAAAGACTTTGGGTCAGCAAAATGTTTAGTTTATTCCAGATCTTAGGAGTTTAAGTTTTACTTTAAACTAAGTTTACTGCCTTGAAATCACGAGTTGACTCAACTCTCTTTCCGCCTTTGGGAATCATTTTAATTTAAGAGATTCACCTGCAGTTTTAATTGACATAAGGTGGATTATAACTCAGAAATTAATCATAGAAAGAGACGCTGTGGCTCAAATGTTATAAAAAATGTAATTCGACATGAACAAACTGAAAACTTCTGTGCGTTTTTCTCAAACAACATAGAAAATACTCACCTCATGAAAGGAGGAAAAACAATCACCGTGCTGTGAAAACAAAATATAATGCAGAAGAAACACAGAGCTGAAACGATCAGTGCTGACAGATCTGTATAAATGTATGGCTTCTCTACTTTAACAACTATAAGGGCAATTTGAGGAAGAAACGATCTGTGAAACCGTGAAGGACATTTTGTTTCACTATTTTCTGACACTCTAAATCTTAAAACATGCCGTCATCATCCGTCGTTTAAATCAACACTTACAGACTCACAGCGAAACACTCGGTAACTTCCATCGTTTAATGGTCACAGTTGAAGCACAGGATATAAAAGTCTATTTACAATGATAGTTTAAAATAAAACAAAACCAAAAAAAAAAGTCAGTTTTTGACAACACACACACGCGCACGCACACACACACCCAACAGCTGCTACCACCTAAGCATGCTCCCCAAAAGTAGCAACCATACATTAAAAAACAACAACATTAAAAAGAAAAAGGGAGTAAAGTGCATGTATGACAGACCTCCCTGTACAGACATTTCTGATAGACTGCAGAGAAAACTTCACTTGCCAGTCACAGGCACACTCCTACAAATGTGTACAAAAAGAGAAAAAAAAACCTCAATTTAAAAAATAAAATAAAATGTACAAACCCACGTGGTAAAGTTGTGCTGCACAGTCGCACTCACACACTCACACACAGACACGAACCAGATATAAAAACATGTACAGCTCCTAAAATGTCGACACTCACAATATAGACCTTTACATCTCAAAGAGAAACACGGCAGAAAACTCACAAATATACACTCTGCCTTCAACTCCCAACCTCCCCCCAGAACCTCCCCCCCCCCACCGTCTCCCACACACACAAATACATACAGAAAAATGTCGAGTTTTGAGTGGCATCGGAACTGTGAGAGGACACGAGAGAGATGAGTTTACTTCAGTTTATCGAGTCGTAGAGGTGAAAGATGGTTCTGACTGACATTCCAGGATTCCCGAGCCTGACGTTTGTGCAGGTCAGATTTGGTTCGGACTGACTGAGGTATTGTGTAGTCAAAACAAACATTGTATTTAAAAATTAAAAAATAAAAAAGACAGGACAGCATGCCTCTTCTCTTCGCATTTTGATTCAATAAGCAGCTGTGTCACCAGCTCTGGTTACTTTTCCTACAGGGGAAAAAAAAAAAAAAAAACATTCATCCGTTTCAAACTGAGCTGCTGCTCAAAACCAGTCTGAAGGTGGCAGAATTGGTTTTTGATTGGTACTATGTGTCAGTATTTCAAGTATTTCTGCCAAATGAATAAAAGTTTATCCTCACTTGAACCAAATCTGCAGGTTTGAAGGTCTGTTTGCGTGTTAAACTGATTCGTTGACCTCAGATTGTACCAGAGGAACAGCTGCGTCATTTTTCTTGTCAGCTCAGCATGTTTTGATAAAGAGACGTGAACCCACATGAGAAGAGGAAAACAGAGGCTACATTCCACCTAACATCAGGTCAGACGATTCAAATCAACCAACAGCGATCAAGTAAATATCAAGTTGATGATGGAGAAACCAGCAGTGATGTAAAGAGTGTGTGTGTGTGTGTGTGTGTGTGTGTGTGTGTGTGTGTGTGTGTGTGTGTGTGTGCAGGCTCAGGCCTGTTTCCATTGTGTCTGATTGTTTTTGCTGCTTTTTGAACGTCATCTGAAGGTGTTTACACCACACAGCGTCTCTTCCAATTACAGTCAGCATTTTTTCTTTTTTTTTTCTTTTAATATTTCATTTGACCAGAGCCGTCATAGCCTTGTCACTGTTCTTGCACCGAGACAAGTATCTCACTGCGCAGATTTCACAGGAGCTCTTGGCAGATCTGCAGGAAAAAAACAAAGTACTTAAAATATCCTTTAAGGCAAGAGGCATCGGTTTGTGTTGCTGAATACATTTTAAACATTAATTTCCATTTCTCACAGGTGTGCATGATCTCTCTCTCTCTCTCACACTCACACAGACACACACAGACACACACAGTGAGGGTTACATGGTGTGGTAAAGGGTACTAACAGTTCTTTTCTTGAGCCGCCTCAGGGGATGAGTCCTTCCATATTGCTGCCTTGTTGTTATGAGTGTTGGCCCAGAGAAATGCAGAGAGTCTTGGTCAGAGTTGGGCAGCTGTCCTCCCTGCGGGTTCGATGGTGGAGACGATGGAGGCGGTGAGGTTTCCGCAGCGTCAGAAAGCCTCTCCACACCGATCCCGTGGACTTCTGGCTGCTGGCCGTCTGAGGAGGGGGAGTTGTGGACCCGCTGCTTCTTGGACTCGTCGGTGACGGTGTGGATCGGAGGTTCTGCTGAGGACGGGGCTACGCAGGAGGAGCGGCTGAGCTCCCAATCGCTCAGGTCATTGGCGAGCAGCTCCAGACAGCCCAGTTTGGCCAGAGAGGCCGAGCGCTTCATCAGGGACGGAGGGGTCAGTCCCGCCTGCCGAATTCTGGCCTCCACCTCTCTGACCCTCTTCTGGATGCTGCTGCCTCGCTTCTGAGGGGCTCGACCGCTCAGATCAAACACCTGGTCCACATGTCTGGCCCTGTGAACTCCTCCCCCGCTCACCTGCTGCAGGAAGGCACCCAGCTCGCACAGAGTCTCCCAGGTCTCCCTCATGATGATGTCACTGTAGGGTCCCTCTGTGGAGCAGTCCCAGTCTGTGCATGATTCCAGCTCCGTCACGCCCTCCAGACACAGGAAGTTGACGGAGGCGAAGGGAGACTGAGCGGAGCGGTGGAAAGAAGAGGTAGAGAGCAATCTAGTTTCAGCAGGATGGGTTTTGTGTCCTTTTGTGCTTTTCTTATCACTTCGTAGTGCCTCCATCTCAACTGGAACTGATCCAACCTTCCCATCAGCCTCCTCGTGCTCCTCCTGCATGCTTCTGACGACTGACACCTCCAAGCAAACCGATGCGTCCTGGGAACTGGACATGGCTTTGGGATGGACGCTGGGTGGATGCTGCCGAGAGCAGGAGGGGCTGCCGGAGAGGGCCGGTGGAGATGACGAGGGTGACGGAGTCTCGTGCTCCTGCTTCATTCTTTGCTCCAGCTGTCGTGTGACTCGTCGCACGGACCCCCTGGTCCAGTCGCTGTAGAGACCAGCAGGAGCTGCGTCCTCCTCGTCTTTGTCTTTCACTTCGTGTTTGCCATTCTCAGCCTCCGTGTGTGATAGAACATCTGTAGCATCTATTTCCTGGCTGGACCTCCTTGATTCCTGGTCTTCAGGACCCTGCGGCTTCAGCTGGCCAAGAGGTGAAGCCTCTATGTGCCCTGCAGGCTTCAGTCCTGTGACCTGCACAGGGACGGCCATGTCCTACAAAGGAAAGAGACCCCAAATAAAAGAGTTGGTATAATCCAGAGCTGCAATGATTAACTGTGACTGATTTCACCATTTTCTTTCATTTCATATATCAAAGAAGTAATCGATTAATTGATTAAACTATCAGCAGATGAATCAATAAAGAAAATAACAATTCGATGCAGACCTGGTATAATCTCTGTAGCTCAGAAGATATTCAAGTTAAACCGCAGCCGAGACAGAAACTCTAGCAGGAATGTTTCCCTCTTTGCCACCAGGTGGCGCTCTTGTACTTAAAACAAAAGCAAAGCTCGACCAAACTGAACTGCAGAAGGTTCAACAGCTCCAAACATCCCCCAAAAATTCATCAGAGCCTGGAAGTAGCTCTGAACAGAACTTATGTGACCAAAGCTCAGCAGTTTGGGGATCTGCAGTCGCCTCACCTTTCTTTTATCCTCCTTCCCCTCACTGGTGGAGACGTCCTGAGGCAGCGGTTGCTGTTCCTTGCCACAACTCTTCAGCTGGCAGCTTTTACCGTCTCGACTCATTCCCTTAAACTTTTCCCTGGCACTGAAGAAGTTAATATGATCTGCACTGTGGCCCAACAACACCTCGCTGTCTTGTGGAATGGCACTGGGGTAGCTGATAAAATCACTAGTGGAGGGAGAATGGGCCGTTAAATCGTCCAAAGACAAGCCACACATCTGCTGGTCACAGTCTGGGTTTTTGACAGGCACTGGTGCAGACAGACACTGGGGTCCAGCCGGGTGTGTGCTTGTTGCTTGCGTTGCCATGAGCCCAGGCACTGACACGAGCAGTGGTTTCATTATAGGCAGGGAGCAGGACAACGGCTGTGGTTTGATAACCTCATCCAGGCAGGTGGGAGTTGGGGACGGGGCGGGGGTGAGGGGGACGTGATGAAAGGACGGAGGCGGGTGAGGCTGGCCAACTACAACACTCTGTGCTACAGTCACCATGTCTGTCTTTTGGAGCTCAGGCACCACAGTGGCGGCTCTCGGCTGGGAGAGAGGAGGCGTTGGGGGCTGCTCCTCGGAGTGACACACACCGTTGGAGAGCGGGGGAGATAACTGAGACACAGAGGACTCAGGACAAGGGGAGTCCAACTGGCTGATCTGGACAACAGCAGAGTGCGAGGGAGCCTCAGCTGCCGCTCCCTCTGTGGTTGTGGAGCTGAGCTGATTGGACTGGATGCCAGTATCAGGCTGGCTGGAGGAGTGTGCTGGTTTTCCAGTGCTGCTCGGAGTTCCCATCGACTCCAGCAGCCCCTTCATAGAGGAGCCGGTCGTGCTGCCGGCCTGGTTATGGGGGTCGGAGTGACCCAGGCTGTGCGGCTGGGCGTGAGATTTAGAAAGCGGCTCATGGTGCTCGGAGAGGTCGCTGTCAGAGTGCGATCGCCACAGTTTGTTGTGCCTCTGTTTGCTGTAAGAGGGGAAAAAAACAGCTTGTTATAGAGTATTTTCATCTCACTCCTATCTTCTTTATGCAGACATTCAAACATCAACAAGCACATACTTGGTTTAAAGGCTTGTTATGCTAAATGTGTTGTGCTACAGAGAGACAGTATGCTCATATGAAATGCACTTTAAATCTTCACAACTGTGGGACTGCGGTTACTTCATCAGTGTTTCACCTTGTGACTGCCTGTAAATAAATGTTCGCATACGTGTACACTAACCTGTCCAGTTTCAAAAGGTGAGACAGTGTTCAAGAGACATTTTTCTTCAAGTTATTTTTTAAATATATACATCTGCACCTTTTTTAATGTAGGATGCACATTAAAAGTCATCCAGAAAGATTATGTAATCGAGCGGTTTTATAGTGGTTTAGCCATGTGTGCCTTTATGTTTTATCCAGCTGAACGGTTTAATCTCGTTAGCTTTGCACTCATGCAGTCGATGCTGCGTTGCGTTCACGCTTCGCCCACAAATCCACATGAGATCTATTTGCGTGTATGTATATGAGGGTACCTGGCCAGCAGTATGCCTTGATACTCCTCCAGCTGTCGCATAAAAGAGGGGTTCGGTTTGGTCACAGCTCGGCGCTCCTTGACGTAATCAAAGGCTTTTTTCAAATCCCAGCCGTACTCCTTCATGGCGTACGCGATCACCGTGGCTGCAGAGCGACTTATTCCCATTTTACAGTGCACCAGGCACTTGGATCCAGCTTTCCTGGAGTGGATATGAAGAATCAAACATACTTAGCAGTTTTTCAAAATGGAGCCAAGTCCTCAAAATGAAACATGCAGTCATGTCAAACTCACTTGGCTCTTGATATAAACTTGTAGGTGTCATTCCAATAAGCCAGCAGGTCGGTGGCCTCCTCGTCGTAAACACGGATGTTGTGGTACTCAAACACACCGGGGAAGAAGTTATCAATCTCCCTCGTTACATTCAGGATGTACTGAACCCTGAGTGAGAATCAGACAGGAAGAGAAATATTTTCTAAATGATGGTTAATGATCTAATACTTCATGGTTTTATTGACTTCAGTACAGCTTGTCCTGTGTCCCCCCTCCCTACCCGCTCTTCTGCAACTCCTCCAAATTGGATGCATTCCACTCAGATCCCTGCAGGAAACAAAAGCAAAAGTCAGACTAGTTCAGAGCCTTCAGCTGAGCTTTTCATAATGCTTAAATCCTGTTGCGAGGCCTGCGTGACGTCCGTGTCCACAAGATAAACAACAACAAAATACCTTAAAATTAGCAAGGAATTTAAAAAAAAAAAAAAAAAAGGTCAATCTCATGTTTTGGCAGGTTCCCCAGACATGAATTAAGCCTCATGCACAGAACAAGTAATGTTCATAGAATTTACTTAAAAGAACTGAGATGCTTTCTATTGTAAAGTGTTCTGGTACTGCAGAACATCTTCAACATACCAAGAAGACGTGATCAAAGATCTCCGTAGGACTGTCCATCTGGCCCAGGATGATAATCATCTCACTGTCGATGAACTCCTTGAACTCTCGGAGGTTACACGTCATGTGCATTTCCAGCGCTGTTCGGATCTACAGAACGTAGTCAGATGGAGAGCAGACAAGAAACTGATTAAAATCTCAAAGCAGCAAATCTAAACCTGTAAAGCAGGCATTAGACGTTCATCTACTGATGACTAAAACGGAACATGAACGCGTCATTTTTCTAAGTTTTCCTCTGGACCCAAATTTCCATGTTCATCTGTTTGGAGCGTCATCAAATCCAGCATGTGCAGCACCGACTCACCTCTTTGCAGGTGACATTCTCGAGGTCTTTCTGCATCATGATCTCCCTCAAACTGTTTTTGATCTGACGCTCGGTCAGCTCTCGTTCTGTCGGTCTGCAGAAATAACGTGACATTAAAATACGATAAGTGAGAGTCCATTTCCTTATATGAGGTGTTGCAGCCAACAGTCAGTACATCATATAGGAGAGACATCATAACAAACCTACCTTTTGGTACCATGGTATTACATTCAATCATGGACAACAAACACAGTAAATCGTATTGAAATGATAGCAAAATGGAGAAAGTATGATGTAAAAAGATGATCTGGACACTCACATGTCAGAGAAGAGCACGGGCGAATCGGCACGGTGTGACTGCACGTCCTGCATGGCGTTCCACTCGTTGATGCGTACCTGGTCTGAGGAGACTCTGCTTTGATAGTAGCTCACCCAGGTGAGGAACAAGCTGCCTGGGAAGTAGTTGTGACAACGAGCCACCTCGCATCCCTTATGGAGTGACTGGAGGGCCGACCTGCAGGTGAGGAAGGGGAGAGAGTTTAACATCCTGACAGAAAAAGAGACTTTCCAGTAAATGGATACCGGGATGAAGACTTGTACAGAATTTAAGGGCTGAAATCTATTTCTTTCCAAGGCGTGTGATTAATGGAGTGTGACTCACCACATGGCCTGCACAGAAACAGGCTTGAATACATGCACTCTGTTATCCGTTGACACACTGAAACCCCTGAGAGCAAGAAGAGAGAGGTGCAATTAATAAAACACAGCCAGTCATCCTAGCAGCACAGTGTTTAGTGTGTGTTTGCCCTGTGCATCTTACCCGTCTCCGTCCAGATGTATCAACGTGTCGCTCCATAAAGGCAAAACCAGCCCAACAGAACACGAGCTAGGAGGGGGGGAAAAAAAAGTAAAGCTGCATTTTACACCTCTGTGCAAAACAGGAGGGTACATGTCACGCCCCAATTACACCTGGTTGGATAATTCATCCTCCTGAGAACATCTCCAGATACAGATCATTTTTTTATTCCCAGGTGTAGATGGTGTGTCAGTGTTTCTGCCTCACCTATCCACAGGACTGAAGTCCATTCCCAGCACCACGCTCTCCTCCGTGTCCTGCCGCCCGTTGGTTGAGACCACCACCATGTAGCGGATGATCTGAGCGTTGGCGCTCTCCAACCGAACCGCCTGGATCGACAAGATAAAACAAAGCTGATCGTCTTGGAAGTGGATCGACAACTTTAAGATTTAACTTTGTGTGTGTGTGTGAAAGTGTTTACGCACCAGTTTGATGTTGTCCTCTGGTCTGAGGAGCGTGAACATGGTTTGTAGATGCTGCTGGATGTCTCCTAGTGGAGGAATAAAACACAAGTCTGATCAGTGTCAACGAACGTGTGATGCAGTCAAACAGTCAGTTTCTCTTCTCCTCACCTGCATGTTTGCTGCGGAGCTGTGAGAAGCGAGAGGCAGACGAGGGGGAGGAGCCATTTCCTCGAGGTAAAAAGAGAGCAGCTCCTTTAACTGTCAGGAAACTTTCACTGATGCTGGACGGAAGGAGAGAAAAGAAGGGAGAGAATAAAGTGAGTGATTACCACCTTTAAACGGCTCACCAAACAGTAAAACACACTACAACTGAGTCCAACTAAAATATTTGTTTTTAAATGAAAGAACTAAGTAAAAATGCCAAACACAACACAGTCTGAAGTACTAAATTGTTGGGATGTTGTGCCTTTCTTCATCTCATGTGTCCGTGAACTCTTTCATTTGCAAAAACAAGCAATATAAAGACATAACCACAGGCTGTGTGAACTTGTGACAGGAGTTCCCGCTGTTGTATGACAATTTACTCTCTAGACTAAACTGTATGTGTTGTCATCGTGAAGCTTCAGAGACATGACGCTGAAACAGCTGCTGGCTTTGCTGTGAAAGCCTTTATACTTAAAACATCTGCTGAATATTGAGTACGAAGGATTTCTTCATCTAAAAGTTGATTGCGTTTTCAATAATGGTGACTTAATCTTCTGTTTTCTTGGAAAACACACACACACACACACACACACACACACACAGACACACACATACACACACACAACAACCTGCACAAACATCATATACAACATAATTAATGTGAGATTTACGAGCCTTTATGAGCTCAAGACAAACAGCAGCTGGATCCAATAACGAGCTGGCTCAACTGAACTGGACATAAAATGACAGGAGGGATCGGACGACGACGACTCGCTGAGTCACAGAGGAAAACAAACACAACACTCATGTAACCAGCCTGCAGTTCACATGAACCTTTGCCCTTTCTCAAACTAGCAGACCTACAGGCAGTTCTTTATCTTTTTACTCTACAGGCCATTAGAGCTTATCAGTGGTCATTTATGGCACATAACTACCTGCATCTCCACCTCTTGGCACCACGGCTCTCCCAACAATCGGTTATGTAAGGTAATTGAAAAGACACGACCAATATGTAGGATAATGTAATATCATAATCACTTTTCAAATAAGTTTGGGATCTCGGGGCTTCCGGAGACTTACAGGCAGTTTGGAGTTTGTTATGTAATTTTATTTAGTTGTTGTTTTACGTCCCCATCTACTTCACTTATTTAGGTGAATGCAGTAAAGCTGTTTTACTGCGAACCCCCAGAAATGTTTTGTGGACTACGAAACTTTGCCTGACTTTCCATCCACATGGACGTGAGATAATGACAAAATGTTCATTTTTAAGTGAACTTATCCTTTAACATTACAATGTGTTGGTGGTTGGGGACATTTTCTGTGCCGACACTGTGTGCAGCTTGTTTATCCAAAAAAGGAGAACATTAACTTCTTCCTTTTTGCTTTGATATCCAAACAGGCATCAGTTGTGTTTTCTTTAAACTCTTTAAAATTCTCACATGGTGACAATCTTACTGCAGATTTACCTCTGACACCACTGATCACTGACTCTCACTCCTTACTGGGGCCAACGGTAAATACAGGCCAAGGCTAGAGGAGGCCTATCAGTGACAGGAAGTCCCATTTTGTCATTATCTGTTGTTAGGATGAAGGAGAAGAGGAGTGGAGGCGAAGGGCAACGGACAGCGGTAATTACAGAAGTGACATTCAGTGACAGTCCGCAGCTTCAGGACGGAGGTTTTAACAGTATCCAGTTACGTTACTTAATTAGAGGGATGTTAGAGATTTAACATCAACAGATTCGCTGTTGTAACGTTTTCCAAAACCTACGTCTCGCTCGTCACGCCCAGTTTCTCTCGTGGTGAAGTTAGAAACGTCTATCATGAAACTGGACCTGGGGCACACAGCGAGCATGACTGGCTCCAAGTGAACCTATCTTTTTATTTTTAAGTGGGAAAAGAAGCCTCTGTAACCTCCAAAGGCTAACAGAGGGTTCAACTGCACATCAGGAACTGTATCAACACTGGCAAATGATGAAACTATGCATTTACTGCATCAATTCAAATAAATAAAACACATATAATTGGGGTTTGTATCCTGGTTGGCACACCTAGAAGATCCTCAGTCCTGTACCCTGTGAGAGGCTGACAGCACTCTTTCACCAAGTACAAATACACACCTGACAGCTGTCGTATACAGCTGTGAATAATGGCCAAGTGCAGACAAACTACGTCTCCACTTGGCTGATCGAGAAAACCGAAATTGCCTATAAATGTCATCATCATTCGTGGCTTCTGATCTCTGAAGACATGCAGCTGACAGACTAATTACATCCTCCGATTCACGATCTGTCTCAGGTACACCGTGTGCCTTCCTGTAAGACGCATTTTAAGGACATCTAAAATTTAAAAAAAAACAGGGTGGGTGGGTGGAGGAGGGTACATGTGAGCAGATGAGTGTAGCATCTGGCAGACATTTCACAAGGAGCAAAGGGAAGGAAACGTCTTCCTGCAGCTACTGGCTCTGCTGCTGCTGCTGCTGCTGCTGTCACATCCTTCCCACTGAGTCATCATGGGAAAACCACATGCCTTCATCATGCAGGATGAGAGTTAGGAAATATATGAAAGCAGGACAAAGTGAGCTGTAAGTCAGAAAGCATCCGCAAACAGTCTGATTCTAACAGCTGGCATGCAGCAGCAGCAGAAGATGTCCACACAGACAACACGGGGCTCTGACTGGACACACCGGTTTCATGCAACTTACAGCTGATAAATCTCCCCCCGAGAGATCACCGGGCTCCCGGCGAAACGCGGTCTCATCTTCCCCCCGCAGCAGGCGCAGAAGCAGCCGGGTGACGAGCTCCGTGGCGCGGTCACGACGCCGGGAGGCATCGCTGCTCTGGTGGCGGGAGCAGGGCGCGCAGAAAGCGGGTTTGCAGCGACCGATACCTCGGTGTCGAGGTGTGGAGGGTGGTTATGAGAACGCGGATGCTCTGTTATTTAAAAAAAAAAAAAAAACTCACTTTGATGACTTGTTTTTAACGGACATCACGACTTAGTTTGGGAGTTACCCGTCAAATCGGTTAAAAAAAAAAAAAAGGTGCGGTTTTATCCGCTAATATTCAGATATTGAGTTATTTAACACGTGCTGACAGAGCAGGTGCATCTGAACATCTGCTCAGCTGTTCGCTCTGGTTCGTCTGCAGCAGGCTGCGGTAAATCCATCCGCTGGAGGGGCGGAGACACGCAGGGTCCAATCCCCGAGAACAGCGGTGCGTCGACGGCTGTATGAGGGGTGATGAGTGCCACGGTGCGTAAGGAGGGGACGACAACATGACTTTAAACAGGTGCCAAATGTCTCACATGGTGCCAGTTGTCAGGTTCATACTTGTTTTGAGGGATCATAGTAGAAAATAACACATTAAAAGTAACTACAAGGAGAATTTAAGTGTTTATGAAACAGTTTCTAGTGATTCCTCTGATAACAAACCAGACTATCCACCTAAAGACTTTTATATAGTTTAATTAATGCCTGGGTTTGGGTCAGATAACATACATCACTAATGAAATATCACATATAAATATACACGTTACCTGACTGCGATACATCCTCTGGCACTCGCTTCCAAAACACATGCACTCGCTTGCCGGCACGCTCCAGCAAAGATCGTTAGACTCTAAAATCTAAAATAACACCACTACAGCAGCTGTATGTCCGGAGTTTATATTTCATAAAGAACATATAAAAATGTATATTCACATGTTTCATAGTGATGCAGTTATGGAAGAAAAGGCCTGACTCCAAACCAGGGGTTTCAGGCAGAGCGTTAATTTTCCTTAAAGGAAAGGCAAAAACCCCAAAAAACATAACAGAGACAATTCTTCAGTCATAAAACTGAATCCTTTAGAACAAATTAATAAAAAGGAGCTGGATTTTTCTGGCTTTCATTTAATAAGTTCATGTGATTAAGTCAAAAAAGGGATGCAGCTCGTATCATACTTCTAGTTTATGTACAATAGATTCAGTTCACGGCATCAGAATGAGTTTAAGTTTGGTATCGAAACATAAAGCTTATGCCAGTTGATTTCCAATTTAGAATCAAAACTGTGACACCTTTATTTACTACCAACACAACAATCCCTGACCCTCTTACTTTAGACTGAAAATGACTAATTTGTCTTCATCTTGAACCTTCTCAACATGACACGGTTCCCTCGATCCTGACAGACATCAAGACGACACTTCAGGAGTTTCTTCTGGTCGTTTTGTCAGTAACATCTAGCATCACTGTCAATTTTCTCTCTTCTCATGGCGACGGCAGCGCCAGTAACCTGGTACCTCAGCTTCCATGACAACACTCCTCCTGATTAAGCATTAATTACTCCACACACCCTGAGGGGGCATCCTCTGGAGACGGAGGGCCACACACTCATCACATGTGTGGTGTCTGAACCCTGCTGCTGCTGGAGGGAGGGCGATGAGGTTGTGTAACCAACTCTCCGCCTGTGTCCTTTAAGGAAAATTCTCACCAGACGCAGCGACACTTGACACCTAAATGTGCTGCTGCTTACAGCAACAGCAAAAACAACAACAACAACGGAAAAAGGATTGAGAAATCAGAAAGGAGACATCGGGAGCGAGCTGAGGAGAAACTCGACCTTAGACTGGTTGTGCTGCTTCTTGATTCCTCGTGGTTTCAATTCATAGGCTGGATTACAACCTGAGGGTAAATATGTGGCCACCACCTGACTGTCAATTCATATCCCATGATAAACAACAACTGCAGTGGTGTTTTTCTATCTGGGGCATGTTTAATACTGCATACAGGTACATGAGCTGTGTGTGTTTCCATGTTGATTGATTCAGCAACAAGATGAAGTGGATCAATTAACCCCACAATGTTACAGCCCTTGACCTTCCCTCACTGATCTTTACAGGCATAAAATTGTTTATTTATTAGTCCGCCTGAGTCACGGGAGGTTTAACATATCACAGCACTAGATGGTGTAATAAGGCTGCCGAACATCAAGTGGAAACATTAAAGTGGGACGGAGATACAGAGCTGAAAGGTCAAGGGTTCAGAGAGAGCATGATCACTGTGAATGTTTACAGCAGACGGCCGTTAAACTAATGAGACTAGAGCTGCAACGACTAGTAGATCAATCAATTAGTTGACTAAAAGGAATTAATCACCAACTAATGTGATAATTGGCTGATAGTTCATAAACTTTTGCTGGTTTCAGCTTCTTACATGTAAAGATTTGCTGCTTTTCTTTGTCCTGTATGACGGTAAATTACGAGCCTTTTGTGTGGTTGTGGACAGTACCTGGGACTGTAGACTGACATCCAGCCCGACGTAACTCAATTAAATTTAGTCTCAGGGGCTCAAAAAAGGAGTTGAGTGGCTAGCTAGAAGAAGATAAGCTAAGAAAACACAAATAACAAATGGTACAAATGAAAGAAACACACCAACAGTGACCCACAGAAAAGAAACAAACCCTGTCACCAATGTAAGCAACTGTCTTGGGTTCACTTAATTGAGAAAGTCAATGGGACACCAAGAGACAACATCAACGGCAACTCTGAGGGACCTTCTAAATCACCATGATGTTACGATGGTACAGGGCTCATAACTCGATGACCGTCTGCCTTCGACAATGGATGATGACATTGTCTAGAGGCCCAACCCTCCTAACTGATGAACAAATGTGAAAATAATCAACAGCATCATGAAAAATCATCTTTAGTTGCAGCCTAAAATAAGACTCATATTCATCACTGACTTATAACAGCACCACATCTCAACTTCCTGTTCTTGTCATGAGGTTTCTTTCTTCTTGTCTGACTTGTTCCCACATTGACCCCCCCAAAATCTCTTCTATCTCCTGATCTTCTGAATTTAATCGGACTCATTGATCAGGAACACGCTTGATACATCTGTTGTATAAGAATGGTTGATCTAGCTTGGAACAGTCACGGTCATCACCCTGTTCTCAGCCTGCCATTGGTCAGGTACTCCTAGTGGTCCACAAACTCCCAGCAACCCACATGTTTGTTGTGTTGGTCCCATCTCTCAAGTTCTACCTAACTGTTCCCTCATTTGACGGCTGAAATTCACGCCGTCCAATGACGATCAACGAAGGCAAACCAAGTGGTTGTTACATGCAGACAGACACCGGACACTCCTCTGTTGCTCTTATGTCTCCACGTATACAGAAGACACAGACAGTCACCTTAGTGATCACAACATCACATATATAATACAGTACACCTGAGGCTACTGTGTGCTCTGGATTTGAGGCTCACAACCATCTTAACTACACACACGTCCATCCCACCAGCAGCAGAGACTTGTACGTGTTGTGAGCTGACAGGAAGTCAATGCGATGGTTTACAGCTGAATCAATCTGCCAGACAACCCATCGATCAGAGTACACGTATTAGATTACAACAGAGCGGGCGAAAAAGATTTATATCATCCGATTTAAGAATTCCTCAACTGAAGTGCCATAATGAATTCCTCTCCCCCCTCCGATTCCTCCTCTGAAAGCCCTCCAGTGACGTTGCCGCTTCAGCTGATGTCACTGCTCTGCTGATGTCACCGACTTTAATCAGCAGCACTGCAGCAGGCGCTCCACCCTGCATCACGAAAGCCTTGTTCCCGCCTCAATGAATCTCACTACCTGTGTCATGAGATGAGCTCTGCTGCAGATGCCTTCTATGGTGCGGCAGGCACAGACGTCAGCAGCACTGTGGAAGCATTAATTCAGTAACTCAGCGTGTGGTCTCACTTTTATTTAAATAGTTGGTTTTTTTGCCTTTTTGCCAACATCTGAGTCCACTGAGGTGTGAAAACTCTACACTGCTGTTTGGACTTTAAAAATAACTTCAGCTTAATTCATGTAAACCTCATTTTCTTCCTCCACCAGGTCGATTTGGGTGAGGGAAAGGACATTGTTGTTTCCATATCTTTCCAGAGCTTTATAATGCGCCGTATTTATGAGGCAATGATCACCATTTTAACTCCTGTGTCACCATTTCTTTAAAACTAAGACTGAATTACCATGTTGGCCCAATCTGACTACCATAACTCACTCAGGCTCATTTAATCCTACACATCATGACCTTTCTCATGCTTTTTCTATGGTCCGTCACCAGCGGATACAGTGTATTTCCGTCCATACAGCTGATTAATGGCTTTGTTTAGCTCAATGGTGATGTATGAAATCAGTGATTGTGGAAGTTATGTCATCTGATTACTCAACAGGAAATCTGTGACTTTACTGGGGAAGACACAAGTACTCTTCTCTTGTGATGCTCTCACATTAAGAGATTAAAAAAAAAAAGGCCCAAGACAAACTTTTGAACAAATCAAATTTGCTTTAAGATCGGGGGGATTAAAAGTGAAATCCACGACTTTCTGTGCGCTGCTGGTGGGAGCTACAGCAAAGATAGTAAAATATTCAGTGCTGCATTCGTCATGTCTTACATCATTGTTGTGTGTTAACCGTTACCAAGCTGTGTGGATGAAAATGTCTTTACTAGGTAATGTTTTGAAATAAAGTTGCAAGAAAAGTAGTGAGTCACTCCTGAGAGCAATAAGACGGCCTGGCAGCACAGAGACACCAAGTTCAACCAACAGCAAATGAACCAATCTGCTAATCTGAAGTCAAGACAAGGCGCAGCTCCTCAGCAGGAACTTGATATTCATTCTGTATGATGGTATGTGTTACTTTAAAAAAAAATTAAATAGCACTTCTGCACAAGTAACAAGGTTACAGAGACGCATTTAGACAAAAGTGTACGTCTGTATGAAAGGTCAAATAATCTCAGAACTTCAAAACAAAAAACTGAAAATAATATTATTTTACAAAACACTGTGTAAGTCAAAATGATATGTGATGTGATACCTCTGTGACTCCCTCTCTCAAAAACACACACCCACACACACACACACACACACACACACACACACACTATGTGAATATAGATTTCACTCCCAGCTGCACAAATACAGAAAGCCCTCTCAGTTGGATCGCAGAGAGCTCCAATGACCAGACAGACACAGAGCCGCTCTGACTTTGGGAGGGGCTACCAATCTGCTCCTGAATCAGCAGTGCAGCTCCCCCTGACCCACATACCCAGACCGGACTCACTCTCATGGAGCCTGCTGCCCTCTGATGGACACACAGGAAATCACGGTTAAGTGTCTCATACAAGAGAGGATTTCAGGATTTAAGTTAATGAGGAGCCACATTTAAAAACTAGAGAGATAAGAGTGTTACTGCAACTAATGTTCACTGGTATCTAGACTGCATAAACACAGCCGTCAGCAGAAGGAAATTGCTGGTAGCTGGGGGGAAACCAGTTGTAGATGTGGTTGAGTGAAACAGGATTAACCAGATTCTCAACTCCAGTTGGACGCCCGAGGCAACAAGATAGAGCGCAGGATTGTGTCGCCACAACAGCACAGCAGCTCTTTGTATCAGTAAAGACAGGAAGTTCTACAGGGTCTGACACATTTAATGATTAAATTCAAGTGCTTCTTCAGGTTGAGTCTACTCCTGTCATTTCGTGTCAGGTCAGAGGTCAGGGCAGCAACACAACATGCCCCGTGTTCACATACTTACACTGATGCTCTTGCTATCTCTCTAGCAACTCGACCTGGATATATACATGTCCAGTACAATGGTTTATGTGGTCAAAACGCCACCACACACTGCGTTTTTGAGGAAACAGGAAGAGGTATTTTTGTTTAGCGCTGAGGACACAGAGGGGAAAGATGACGAAGCTTTGTCTCAGACAACATCTGTTAATGTCTTACCTCCTTGGCTGAGAGCGGCGGTCATCCTCCCCACTACCGGACTCCTAAAGAGAGAAAAATTAGAAAATTAGATTAATTAATTCATACTACTATAGATGGACAACCACTGAGCCAATTTTGAAGACTTATAAAGTTTTAGAATATTTGTCAAAAGACATTTTATGGGTGAAATTTTCATTTGTTTTCATAATTAAACTGGAACACGTAGCACTATGCTAGTAATGTTGATAAAAACAAGAATTGCAAATATCAACTCTAAACATCATTTTAGTCTTACAGTACTGGATTCATTCTGTGATGCTCTACCTCCAAATTTTAGAGATTATAATTTTAAAAATGCAAATGTTTGAGCAACATTAAAGAAACTTCCACTTGAACAAAACAAGATGTGGCTCAAAGTGTACGTGAATAAAGTTCCGCTGTTCTATGCTGGGTGGTGATAAAAAAAAAAAAAGAAAGAAGCTGATTTCCATATTTACAATCTCTCTCTCTCTCTCTCTCTCTCTCTCTCTCTCTGACACACACAAACAAACACAGAGTCCACATGCACAAACACATTTAAAAGTGCATCTAACATGGTCAGGGCTGCGCTCCCCGAGAGGAGAACAGGAGGCAGAGCGGAGCGGAGCTTCAACTCAATTTGCACACTCTCCAGGAAAATGACCTCAGTCTGTTTTTAAGGTGTGGCCCGGCCAGAGAAAAACACATTCACACACCAAAACAAGCAACGAGATGAGGACGAGCAAATAAGAGAAAAATCCAAATCATATCCAATCAGCACTTTGCGGAATATGAAGCTTCGCTGAGGATTAGAGGCAGATTAACACCTGGCACTCATCTCGCACTGCCTGGCTGGTACTTATCTTGTTTACACTGTATGTAGGCTTAACTGGCCTTAACAACATTACAGATCCATTAACAGCTTCATAAAAGGAGGAAGTGGATTACAGGCTGATGATGGGCAACAATGAGACAAAAAGATGAACTGAATCTGACTGAAGCTGTGTCATGTAGATCAAAATTGTATTACAGTAATTTTTATAAATCTTTAAATGCTAGTACAAGCTGCTCGCAATGTATATTATGTGTTTCATTTTAAAGAAGTGCTAAGTTGTGGCACAGTTATTGATCTTGTGGATTGTTGAACACCTAATGAAAATATAGGACGCTGGAACCAAAGTGTCCATAAAGGTTCCTGCATTCAGATTCTTTATCTTTTTTTACCTCGAGAGCACAAAATAAAACCTTTAATCCTTCATCACTTTGTGTGTAAGTGTTGGTGCATACCTGAGTCTAAATATGACCACATGCTTAGCACTTAATGCTGGGAATTGCTGTATTTGGCAGGTCTTTTGGAGACAATAACATTTAAATTCCTTGGTTAAATCATTGAGTTCTGTTGCACATCATGGTGAATTAAATTGCAATGAGTAGGCGAGTCTCAACCGAACACAAAGAGCCTGATTGTATATGTAAAGTTTCAGCTGTTGTTCAGCGCCATCGTGTCCTACACCATGACATATCACCTGATCTTTGTTTGGATTGGAAAACACACACAGATTTTGCATGTATGAAAATGTGAGAAGATTTTTCCAAAGCTTATGGAAATGTGCAGCCTGAGTGTGCAGGCTGGGCAGGGATCTGCAGGCCTGGAGACGAGTCTGTGCAGGACTGGGAGTCACAAGTTACAGCAAATACAGTCACCAGGTTAAAACTTTTGAAAGACCAAAGGAATGTGTGTTGTCCCTACAAACACCCTTATTATGGATGCATACACACAAACAGTGATGCTGGACAGATTCAACATATGGTTCACGTAAAGATGGTGGAGAAAAGAAAAAAAACACTAGCAGCCATCTCATGATAGACTTCACACATCACATGACAGACACAGGAAACCAGACATGCGTCTGTGCAATGTGTTACACTGTATGTCTGCAACTTGAAAGCATATTTCCACAAGACGACACCTCACATCCTTCACCAGCGCTGCCTGCCTCACCTTGCTTAATTATACATTTTGCATATCTGCTTCCTGCTCTTTTACAGATCATACTCCTCTCATGACGAACAACTCCCTGGCTCAAAGTCACATTTTTCACATACCCGATCATCTACAGGACAGTCCTCAGACAGTCAAGCAAATTACATAAAATGTGTGTGCGTACGCAGTAAGACAGTTATCATTAAATCTACTCACAGAACTGGTTTTGCCTCTGAAAACACAAAAGGTGTGAAGCACAGGGTCCCTTTCAATACCCAGAGACAGTTTGTGACCATTCTTGGTAAAAAGAAAATAATGACTTGACTGCGGTTTGTGATAGGAGGGTAGAAAATGACAAAAATCTTATGCTTGTCCCACAGAGCAAGAAAACAGATCAAACACTTTCAATGTGTTGTATTTTCTCCAACATGTGATTTAATTTCGCCGTAGGGTCGAGCAATATGCCAAAACATACTGTATCAACCATCAAATATTTTGTTATAATGTTTATAACCCCAACGCTTTGTGATTTCCAGGGCTGATGCCTACACCAACATCAGGGAGTAAAACATTCTGGTATCAATAAATACAGATTTTTTTTTTGCTATGATACCTCAAATGTGGCTTTTTTTTTACTGTAACAATAAACTTTATCATCTAAAACAACATCAGTCCTTTTCTGTCTCTCTCGCAAAATAAAGAGTTTTCATATTGGCACATATCGGACAACATGTATGCTGACCGATATATCAGTTTGGCGGTAATGCTTGTATTCTTGTATATTGAAAACCATCCCTTGGCTGTGAGCAAGACTGCTTTATGACAACGCTGGATTTTTTATCTTGATTTGTCAGGCAATTAATTCAACATTCATCATACCCACAGAGAAGTCACAGTCATTAACGACCCCTGATCAGCCAGCTCTGGGTAGCAAAAACACCAGCATTTATAAAGAGAAAAAGGCTTGTTGACACGTTGTCAACACGTACACAAAGCAGAACTGATGCAGAGAGACACACAGAGGAAGACATCTGACTGGGAAACAGGCTGTTTGTGCTTGTAAACTACTTCCTCAGTCTATTCCTGATTGTCTGGTGGGGCTCTCTCTCTATCTCTGCTTCTGCAGAAGAAAAACAAAAGATGAACAGCCAGAATGGACAGAAAAAACACCTGCTCCTCTGCTTTGCATGGGCAACACACACACAGACACAAAGAGAGAGAGAGAGAGACAGGAAGACAGAAGTAGACAGGTAGAGAAACATGCAGACAGGAGACAAAAGAGAAAGACACGACCACAACTTCTGTTTACATACGAAGACAGCACACAGCAGTGCTGCATGAGGAAATACCCGCATTCATGTGTGTCACAAGGCGGTTATTACGAGCGGAAGTGCATAGACTGTTTCTTGTTAGGGGAGCTAAACTATCATTCTGAAAACCACACGTGAACGAACTCAACTGTAAACACGTCAACAAAAGACGAGCAGCCGGAGCAGCTAACTGCCAGCTGAACCTTTGAACTGGCGGAAATGAAGCATACAGGCACCATGTCAACAGTGGAGACAATGAAAACAAGATGAGGAAACTGTCCTATGCTAACAGTGTTGTAGTTCGAGAAGAAGAAGTAGAAAAAAAAAACAGTACAATAGATTTTAGCCGGTAAAGTTAGCGGAGTAGCACACAGGTAACCATAACTGAAAATGATGGGCAGTTATATTTCACGCATGCGCAGGAGCACAAAGGCAAGGCACTTTATGACAGTCAGCAGCCGACAAAAAGACAGCGGAAATGGAGCCTCGGGACGCTTTCGATGGCGAGGAGCTTCTGGGTTCGGTGGTGGAGGCAGCGGTGGTTGGAGGAGGAGGAGGATTCAATAAAGGCGGCTCTTACCGAAACGCAGGGGCTGGAGCTGGTGCTGGGGGTCGGTGAACGCTGCACGGTTACCAGCGCCATTCAGCGACCGGGAAGCGGACACCTGAGAGGAAGCGACCGCGGCGAGACGAGCATAATTGTTCTGAGTGGGAGAAAACCCAGCTGAACCCGGGTTGTTGGTCCTCTCTCGGTTTTCCTCCCTCTTCCTCTCTGATCGTGGACTGTTTGACTACTCCCCGGCTGTTTCCTCTGTCAGCGCCATCTGCGCATGCGCAACTACCCTTGGCTTGTCAATCCTGATTAACCATATGCGTGCTGGACGTAAACAAAGCAGTCATGAGTGGTGTCTGTCTGTCTGTCTGTCTGTCAGGCAAGCAGCACCCTGATAAATTATATTATAAGTTAAGTAAATTATAAGACCTCCAGACAGATACACAAAATGTCATCATAAAACGTTTGTCTTAAAAGTTTACTTTCTATCCTATAAATATGTATTTTGCTTCCGTAAAGCTAAGAGACTTGCGAGACAAACATCTTTAAACACAGTGGTGAGGACCAGCAGTGGCCAAACCATCATGACTTTTGGTGAGACCCTCCAAAACACTGGATCAAACCTACATTACCCATAATGCAACATCAAAGTGTCTCTTGAACCTGCATGCCTTTACGAATTTCCCGCTTTTTGATCCAAATTAGTGGGTTTACGCAGGTTTTTTTTAAAACTTTGGTCAGCCCCACTGAGAGTTGCCTATTGACCACATTCCCTGTTTCTGCAGGCAAGGCAGCCCGTCTGTGATTTTTATCTGAAATGCGGAAAACAGTTTTAACAGAAGAAAAAACAACAATAGACCCATTGTGTAAGAGACGACTCATTTTTACAGAAATGGAAGTTAGCCAACTCGGTCTGAAGAGTCCAATGACCCAGGTGTGAATTCAGAGTTCACACATTCCAGTTGCACACAAAAACCTGATTTTAGCAGGTTTAGGTGTGATTTCTGACCCTTTGGCAAAAGGGTAATAGAGAGCTGTATGCTAATTTTTTTAGCTAAGTTTGTACATATTGCCCCAAAGATAAGATAAGACAAGTGAAATGTTTTAAGATGAGGTGAATCTTAAGTCACCTGAATTAAGGTCAAATCAGTTCCCAAGTGATTTTCTTTAGCTCTTAGAAATATACTTTTCTCAAGTAGTAAAATCTGCTTGAACCAAATCAAACTTCAAACTTCAATTCACATGATTCATTATTTCATGGTTGCTTCAGCCTCGAGGGGTGTGTCATCATGAAAGAAACTGAAGAAAAGTAGCCTAACTTGTGGGTTGTTTGTTGGTGTATAGGCTCCTGTATAACATCTGTATAGTTTGCATATTTTTCATTTTGTTTGGGAGAATCTTATCTCTGGTGCTCCAAGGTAAAGCTGCGGCAAAGAAGAGCGGCCTGTCCTCAGAAGGGTTATCAAGCCCGGAGTCATAAGTTCTTTTGTGTACATACGTGTCTGAGCTTCTCTGATGTGGGTGCAGTACTGACTAAGGGAAAACATCAGGTGATATTTGATGATTCCTGAGGTGTAGCCTGCCTGTCTGAACCTGTACTGCAACACTGTCATCTTCACTGCTTGTGGGCCCAGTTCAGGCACAGCAGCAACCATAGCCTGTCCACACACTCATACGTGAAGTGTGTGTCATCAGCAAGTGTACCGTAGCCCAGGAACCACTGTCATTAAAGCTGCTGGACAACCTGGTTTCCTTCCCCCGTCCTCCCACAGATCAATGCCTAATAATCAGACTGAGCTGCCAGAAATTA
Source organism: Sparidentex hasta (assembly GCA_030272975.1). Taxonomy (NCBI): domain Eukaryota; kingdom Metazoa; phylum Chordata; class Actinopteri; order Spariformes; family Sparidae; genus Sparidentex; species Sparidentex hasta. The sequence goes on along the minus strand of JARJLU010019386.1, from coordinate 13,872 downwards.
CAGATGTGAGCACTGACCCAGAAACAGCACATGATGGTTTGAATATTTCACCGTATTTGCTTGTTGTAATCACACACACACAAGCAATATATCTCTCATTCACTGGTTAGAGAGAAATATTTGTCCAATCCCTTCAAAATTTTTTTACCAACATTTCTGTTTGTACTGTCTGTCTACCACTCCATCCATTCATCCATCCATCAGGCAGTTTTGGTCGCTCTGTTTGTACCAGAGGGATTAGCAGTGCGGCCAGAGATGAGATGAGATGGAGATTACGACAGAGATAATGGTGTTTGGATTTAGAGTCGCTCAGAGGAGGCAGTGGGAATGCAAAGCTGCAGCCTTAATCACAGGTGAGCCATGTGCTCCCTGATCTGATTTGAGAGAATGACTTACCACAGGTTTAGAGCGGAGCAGCTGACAGCAATGAACACAGCAACTGACAGGCAGTAACCACATACTTTCAGTGTTTGTTTCCTCTCTAGTAAGAATAGCAGACTCACTTGCAGCTTTCATCACAGTTGATCTTTTAAAGAAGCACTTCATGTCATTGACTTTCCACAAAGTGATGAGCCCCTGCCGGCCTATTGCATTATCATAATAAATCCACCATCCTCTATATCTGTGGTGAAGCACTTTGCTGCTGGATCTGTGGTCACAGGAATAAAATAGAAATAGATCTATTGTCAGTTTAGGTTACTGTTCATTGTGGTGATGTACAACAGTCTACAGCTGTGTATCCTGTGCTGAGAGGCACCATGTTTGCCATTAAGGGATCAGCCACAGTTAAGAATGAAATCTAAAAGATTGTGAATTACATCCTCTCAAATCAATCTGGGATTTCTCACTTCTGGACTCTTAGCCGAGATGAGCTGCACGGAGTCACGACATGTTTTAAAACAAGTCTCTGTTTACTTCTGTTGTTTAGGAGAACGCTGTTTTGCTCCAACACTTCAAGAAATGTTTTGTGGACTATGAAACTTCATCCGACTTTAAAAACGCCACGAGTGTAAGAGGATGATGACTGATTTTTTATTTTTAGGTAAAACTACCCTTTAAGACATAACAAGCAAAATAATAGAATAAAAATATTGGGAATTACCGACACTGAATTAAAAGATGCTATGAAGTGAAAAATGTCTCTATCTCAAACGTCACTCATTTTTGACATTATCCTAAGTGTTACGAATTTCACCTGTTCAATAAGTGTAAATTCTCCCATGTGTAATGTATTGTAGGCAATGCATTGGTTAGTTTGTATACTTGAAGCATGTCTAGTCTTTATTAATAAGTAGTGTCATGACTGTGTCATTCAAACTCCATTATAATCATGAACAGAGTTTTAAGTTAACCCATCCAATAGTTGTTGAGAGTTATACTTTTACACTTCTCAATTCTATAAAATGACTTTCGTAACAGACTGCTGCACACACGTCTGAAAGAAATTATTTAAAGTGTCACCGGAGGGTTTCAGAGAACGTTTGGAGACATGTCACTGCTGATGTGGCCTCTAATTCAGCTGTGTTTAGTGTCATCTCGTTCTCCATAAACACGAGTCAGTCCTTGCTGAGCACAGTATCCATTTTCTACAACAGCAGTCAAATGAAACATGTGGTGATGCTGTCATAAATTCAACAAATTCAAAATTCAAAAATGGAAAAGTTAAATTTCCATATTTTTTAGAATACTCTTTCATTTGTATCCAGGTGAATTCTATTACAGGCTAATTATAGTTTATGTCATAGATGCGTCTCTACTCTATATTTAAGTGGTAAACTGGTGAGTCATAACTCGAATCTGGAAGAAATATCGATATTTATTCCTCTGGATTGAATCTTAAGAAGTTTGCTGGGTGCAAACCGGAAAATCATAAGAGAATGATCAGTGAGTTACACTTCAGAGCAATTTCGCCATCTATTGGTGATAAATTTAATCTTAATAAAAACACCATAATTATCTTCTATTGTAATGTTTATAACGTTGACACAGGGACCTTTGGTTATACGGTTTTTATGTAATTGTTTTCTGAAGGCGCAAGTTTTTCACAAATCAGCACATTAATTTTGCTCTTGTTGGTCACTTGTTTTTTCTTTCCTGACGATGGAAGTCCGCACATTCGATACAGGCTGATAAATCGATATAGTGAATAAGAGCAAAATAAACCACCAGTTTTACATTATACTGCACAAATCACCTACATGTTTATATCTATATGTCAGAATTTCTTTTAAATTTATTTTTGTCTATTTATTTGTTAAAATATTGTGTCGAAAGTGTCGTGCGCGTTCACGGTCAGCAGAGCAAGATGGCGGTCCCTACAAAACAGTGAGTTGCAAACATGCTAACGCGATAATGATAACGTGTGATTAACATTAAAAGACATGGGTTTTACTTGTTTGTGGTTATAGTTTGAGGCGTAACAAAGGACTCAATCTACTGAAGCAGCTGTAGTGTAACAGCTCAGGGTTATTTATAGAAAACGGTGACTCGTCCATTGCTATTCGCGCTGCTAGTTAACGACATGCTAACGTTACGCTAACCTCGCCTATAAACCATAGCTACGTTAGCAGAAATCGTTTTTTTTTTCACAAGGCACTGATCGATCAACTACTCATTAAGTTTAACTGAAACGCTGCAGCATTGCTTTAGATTTTTACCTTACCGTTTATTCTCGGTCAGGGTTAGTTTACCATTAAAACTGCTCTTAACTTGTGTTTGCAGCAAGTCACTGTCTAATAAACATGTGAATGACCGTTTTAAACATCTAGCAAATACGGCTGCTCTTTCTCCCTGGGGTAAATTTTGCTCACATACTGTATTTAGAATACAAGGTGCTTTGCTAAAAAAATGCGTTTTCTTTTTGTAAGATAAATTCTACTGATAGAATCATTCAAAAAACATTGAGATGTTTGAGACAAATATCACCCAGTTCTCCTGATAGTCACAGTCAAAATGAAGTGTAAAACTCTCCACTTTAAGGGGACACTATTTTCGAAAAAGTCAGACATTTGATATTTACAATACTAATGAGGTAATGATATGAACTCATAAGTATTTATTTCTTCCATACCTGGCTGAACAAGCTGTTGTCAAAGGAAAATACTGTCTGTTTGAAGCTAGAAAGGTGGCGGGGTCCGCCACATATAAACAAGGTGAAACAGTATGAAACCGCGTTGTCCTCTAAGGTCAGTTTTTTCGTCCAGACATGAAATGAAGAGCTTTCTCTTTTAATTAAAGTATCTTCCCCAAAACTACAAATTGCACCTTTTAATGTGATTTGCTGTTCATTGTGAAAGTTTTCCATGTGAAATGCATGTACAGGTGTCTTGCAGGACAGAGTTTAAGAAGCCTTGTCTGCTTGTTGTCCTCAGGTACGGGCTGATCTTGTCACAGAAGAAAGGAGCGTCAAAGACAGCAGTGTTGCAGAAACCCTCAGTGTTTGGGGATGACTCGGATGATGAGGTGGGTAAACTTTTGGATTTAAGACCAGCAGGATGGCATACTTACTCAAGTGTCACGTGACATTAGATGAGAGTTCCGTCTAAATACACACTGAATATGTTCTTGTATTTTGTTTCTCAGACCTCAGTTGGGGAGAGTCTGCAGAAAGAAGCTGTTAAAAAGAAGATGATGAAGCAGGTGAGATGAAGAATAAAAGACTTAATGTACAAATACAGTCATTCTGCTGTGATTGACCTCTCTCTGTTTTTTGGCATTTTTTTTTTACCCCTCTCTGTCTAAAGACACGTCTGGAGATGCAGAAGGCTCTGGAAGAGGACAGCACTGTATACGACTATGACGCCGTGTACGATGACATTCAAACCCAGAGACTTGAGAACAACAAAAAAGTTCTGCACGGCACTGACAAACGGGTAATCATGTTTATGCTGACCATGTCTATAGCTGCATTCGTCGACGCTGGTTGTTTTTTTTTTTTTTTGTTTTTTTTAGGAGTGATTTGATTATTCTTTGTCTTTTATCCATGTCTCTTTATTACAGCCAAAGTATATCCACCAGTTAATGAGAGCAGTTGAGGACCGAAAGAAAGAACAAGAACGAAGGGAAGAGAGGAAGATCCAGAAGGAAAGGGAGGCAGAGGGAGAGAAGTTTGCCGATAAAGACGCTTACGTTACCACCGCCTACAAGCAGAAACTGCTGGAGCAGAAGGAGGAAGAGGAGAGAGAGAAGAGGGAGGCGCAGATCGAAGGTGAGACTGTACAGATATTTATGTGTGTATAACAGATATGGAGAAACTTTGAGCTCCAGATGTTTGATGACATATGAATGTATCTTAAAGCCACGTTATAAGTTTCTGAAGTCTGTCAAATGTAGTGTTACTGTAAACTAATTACATCACTGAGGTGAAACAGAACTGCCGTCTCTATTTTGACAGCCGGTTGTGGTTAATGTGTGACCTTTCAATACGAGCCATGAGAAGTAGAAAACAATTTGGCTTTAGCTACACCTTCTACAGAACTAATGCCACAAACAAAGTAAATGTTTAACAATAAAAGTACCTCTGCTCTCATGGATAGACTGTTAAACTCTGTTCTGAAAGCAGTTGTTTTATTGTAGGGCCATATTTTTACACCATAACTTTCTTCTGATTCGCTTCCATTTACAGACACAATCAGCACACGTCATATACTCAGTGACATCCTAAACTACCCTGTGATGAAGTGTTTGCCACAGACATTTATATATCGACTGTCCAGGTCTCATGGTTTACCACCTTTGTTATTTTTGCAGATTGCATGAAAGCCACAAATCTCTCTTTTGTGTGTCTTTTGATATTTGGGGAAATTGTTTCTTTTTATTGCTTGATAGTACCACAAGCCTTTTCAATTTGGCACTGGCACTTTTACAACACGTGTTTAAACCCAAAATGGGGCCGTGTTCATTCTGCTGACAGGAAAGCCTGCTCTCATTCATGGACTTTCAAATATTTTAGTAGCAAAATGTTATTGTGTCGATAATGATTGTAGAACCATCCTCTCCTCAAAGAGAGGGACTTAAAATGTGTTGTGTAAAATGTGGCACTTTGTGTGAAACAATCTCATTGTTATGTTTGAATTATTTTTGTGTAGCTGCTTTGGACGTGAAGAAACAAAAAGACATGAGCGGCTTCTACCGGCACCTGCTGAATCAGACTGTTGGAGAGGAGGCGATACCTGATCGCTCAGCAAACAAGTCAGTCGTAGCTCTGCGTTACTTTCTCATCTCTAACCACTTTAACACACTATTCTGAAACCTCAATTGTATCCGTCTCTTTCTGCATCCACAGAAATCAACCATCAAAAGTCTCAAAAGACGCAGAGAGGACTTCACCTGTTCCTTCATCTACGTCCCACGATAACATCCCAAGTTCATGCAGCGACAATGAGGAAGGGCCAGAGCAGAAGTCTGGGTTTACTAAGCCTTCGTCTGGCTCAGCGCACTCAAAACGACAATACAGACAGAGGTCGCCCTCATCAGGGAGCGCTGAGGAGAAGGAGAAAGAGAGGGAGAAAGAGAGACATAAGAAGAGCCACAGAGATCATGACAGAGACAGAGGGAGGGATAGAGACAGAGAGAGAGAAAGAGACAGAGACCGCGAAAGAGACAGAGACCGAAACAGGGGAAGGGAAAGGGATGACAGACACGGAGGAAGAAGAGACGACAGGGATAGAAGGAAAGACAGAGACCGAGGCAGAGACGATGACAGAAGCAGAGGCAAGGGGGATAACGAGAGGGAGGACAGGCATGGGAAGAGGGAGAGGAGCCCCAAAGAAAGAGAGAGGGACAAGAATGGAGAAAGAGAGAAGAGGAGGAATCCAGAAGAAGACAAGCGGAAGGACAAAGATCGGGAAGAAGAGAGGGAGAAGAGGAAGGAACCAGAGAAGGAGAGTGTGGTGGTAAAGAAGGAAGAGAAGGATCCAGAAAAGAAGGAAAATAGTCCGAAAAAAGAGGAGGAGCAGGGACAGCAAGGCGGGGAGAAAGAGGAGGAGAAGGCGAACAAGTTTGCAAAGCGCAGCACGGATCAGACTGTGACTTCGGCAAGAGACCGGTACATGGCCCGACAGATGGCACGCTCTGCCTCTAAGACGTATATAGAGAAGGAAGAGGACTGAGCTCACATCTCCGAACTGCACCCAGACTCAGCCGTGTCTCGAGTCAGAGGATAAGGCTGATGTCATTTGATGTATTCATCTTTTCTTTTTTTTTTTTCAAGAAATCCCATTTAAAGGACGAGACCAACAGTCAAATCATCTTTACACTGAAATTAGCGTGTGTATAGAGCTTTTCTTAACAAAACAAAATGAGGATTGATTCCTTTCCCATTCCCAGAAGACGAGTTTGCCTTTGTGTTTTTTTCTGGTGTGCCACGTTTGACTTAAAGCAGCATGTAGGCCAGTGGCAGTGTCATGGTGGTAACTTTTTTATATCTTAACTTCAGTCTCATTTCAAACTCTCTGCCTACTGAACTATCTTTGTGCACTACTTAAACAGAGACCCATAGAATCTGTGATGTCGACGATTGGAGTCTGAGCCATTGGCTCCTACGGAAGATGTGAATCATTAAAAATGTTTATTCTTTTCAACGCTCAGTAATTGCCTACAAATCTGAGTGCTGTAGTTTGTTGCAAATGCTCCTCAGATAGATGTAAATAGGACAGTTGTTTTGTGTCGAGCTCTGTGGCATAGAACAATATTCCTTAGTAGGCTCGATGGATTGTTGGGTTTATTCTTTGCATGGGATTTGTGAAGAAAATATTGAATTTTGCCAACCTCATCCTCCACCATTAACTCCACCACACGCTGCAGTGGACAGACTCAGACAGTAGAGCGTGCTCACGGTCTTCAGTGACCCAGCAGAGACCTGGATGATGCTTGTCTGGACTTGTAACAGGTGGATTTTTGATTTATCTTCGTGGAATAAAAAAGGCTGACTTGTAAATATGAATTTTGAGCCTCTTGTGACATCACATCAAGGAATAAGTGTAAATAGGAAATGTTATCTTATTGGCTAATTCGTAAGATGGACGAAGGGAATGAGTCATCAATGTTGTGTTTGATCACTTTGGTTGAGGTTTTGTATCCTTCCTGATGTAGTCGGTGACGAGTTAATAAAATCATTTCTGGTCCGCCGTTCTTCTGTTGCTTCCTGTTTGTTTGGTGTTACAATGTCTGCAAGAAATCAAGATTCCAACTCAAAATTCAGAAGATAATGTTTATTCAACAAGGATTATTCGATCACAGAAACATGTTTGTGATGTCTCCCTGCTGTTTGATTGCAGGAATCCTGTCCAGTATGTCATCGTTGGTCTAGTTGTACATGAAGACGTTGGACCACTGAAATAAAAGAAAAGTAGAATTGTTAAGATCTTTTTAGGACTCATTTCTGCACAGAATGGGTCACAGATTTACTCAAGCACTATACTTTTTCTATTTTAACTTTACACTGCTACAACATCTTACTTCAGAGGGAAATATTGTATTTTGTGCAGGAAGTTTTGTTGATTGTTAAAGATAAAAAATAACCCAACAGTAACATTTGGTTTATATGTGAATGTATCAATAAGCTAATAATATATATAATAGAACAGTCAAGGGGAGAGTCACCAGTTAAAATAGTACTTGAGAAAAAAGTGTTAAAATAGGGCTGTTACATGATCATCAGGACCAAACAAATGATATCTGTAGAAAGTTGGAAAGTAAAATCCTAGCAATTAAATGTATGTTTAACTCTGTTTGCTGTGTGAATCACGCTCGAGATACAAACGTAGGGAGGTGAACACAACTGTAAAAAAAACAATTCAAGAACAATCAGTGTGGGGAAAAAAAAACATGCTGGGTTATTCACACATTATTTACTTAATTGTGAATATTGCACAATTAGCAGTTGAACTAGCAGAAAATGTACCTAAACCTTTTACTTAAGTAGAGTACTTAGTTACATTCCATCACTAAATAATACACTACAGGACTTTGTGAGTTGTGAGAAGAATAAGTGGCATTAAGTGGAGACAGACTCACCTCGTCCCAGGACATGTGAATGATCCCTTCTGATGCCTTGTCATTGAAAAGATCTGTGAAGAAAGCAGAACAACAAATGTCTCATTTTGTGACGCAACATAAGCGACAGCATTTTAAAATTAAGAAAATAATGTACCAGCTGATTGTGCGCACAGTTTGAGTTTTTTCAGACTTGAGGATTCCTCTTCAGTCAGAACTAATACAAGCCTAATTCCCCCCTAAAAACCAGGATTGTGTTGTTGAAAGTAAAGTATCCGCTCACTTGACATCTTGTCCATGCGCACCATGAGGGTGATGAAGCTCTCCAGGGAGGTGTACGAGTAGCCCGAGTAGCGGAACATCATCAGCTGCACCATGCCATCGTTGGTGTCGATTCCTGGTGCAGACGCAATGACTCCGGTTATGAATGTGAATTTGAAGCACGTTCACATGTCTTGTACCAGTATGAGATTATAATTAACTTGATTTAAGCTTCATCTTAAACTTTAAATAGACAAACAGTTGCACCTGAGGCCTCGATTGCCCTGCTGAGCTCATAGTCAGACAGAGATCCACTGTTGTTCAAATCTGAGCGCTGGAAGAGTTTCTGCAAAAAAGATTCAGCTACATTTAGAAACACTTCAGCTTCTCTTCTTGTTTTTTTTTCTTATTATTATTGGCTGTGCGTTAAAGATAAATTCATCTTATTTGCTGCTTTACCTGATATTCCTCGACCTTCTTCCAGAGAGTTGAGAATTCAGAGAAGGACGTCGTCATCCGTTGGTCGGTCTTTGCACGTTAAGGGCGTCTCATTAAAAACAGATGGTTGTGAGTTCATTTATGATACTTAAAGGGGAATTTCAACAACAGAAAAAACAGGCTTTTGTTTTTAGGATACATCCACCATGGCCATCATGCTCCTGCAGGTGTCCAGACCAAAGTAAAAGCCGCTCGAGGTTCCTGCGGACAGTAGACACGGAGGACGAGGTGAGATAAGATCCTGAGTCGTCATTCACAACTAAATCATTATTGTTTTGGATGCTGATGATATAAATCAACCCACCGTGAGGGAAGTTGTCATTCAGGAGCCTCTGGAGCTGCCTGGCGCTCAGCTCGCCTCTCTGACAACACACACAGAAACAGCAAACTCATCGGTATCACAAAGAAATCAGAAATGAGATTTAAACACAGATGTCAGATCCAGACAGATATCACACCTGATCAGCGTAGCGGTTGAATATAGAACGGATCGGATCCTTTTCAGTGGTCTCATTCTTCTTGTCATCGTCTTTGTCAGGAATCTAAAGTCAGACGAGTTAATGGATCAGACATGAAACTGGCAAACAAACGATCCCTCCTCTGAACTACCTTCTTTGTATTCGCACCTCTGGGAGTTTCAAGTCCTCCTCTTTGTGGTCTTCATGGTCGTCATCGTCACCGTGTCCGTCATGGGGGCTGGATGCAAAAGAAGAATTTGTTAAAAATCTGCTTCCTGTGTTAAAGGTTAATGGCACACTTATTTATTCATTTTTTTATCACACTCATTTGGACTAAATATGCTCATGTGAGGTGGAGGAGAGCGATGATGAAGATCCATAACAAGCTTTTCTGCTTCCCAACATGTGGATTCAAAGTGTGAAGTCCTGAATGCTCAGTTAGATGATTAAACCTCAACCTTCCTGCGTTTTAACATTTTAGGCATGACACCACTGGACATTGTTGAGGAGACTGCGGTAAAAATGTCCAGCTTCGTTTGGGGGTTGGTGAAAACTGGATATTTTGGACGGGAAGCCACAACGTTGCTTGTGGCGAGCAAAACAGGTATTTAAACCTGTAGCAGGTGTTTTCCTCACCCTCACCTTAACCAGGTGTATTTTGTGCCTAAACCTAACCGCACCAAAAGAACAGTGGAAACTGAACCTAAAGAAATGCAAAGTTGCAACATCATTTATTAATAACTTCCAACATATCCATGACAATGTTTTTCATGGAAACCCAGCTTATATAAAAAAAAAAAAGAAATATCCCTATAAATATGTCGTGTGCGTGACCTCGGTGTCATGATTTGGGTTTTTGGTTTAGTTTTTTCCGTTCCGTTGTTTTCAAAGTTTTCAGAATAAAAACGGGGGAAAGAAAAACAAAAACACAAACCACAACACAACACTGATCATTAAAGAAAGCTCTGATCCTGATCGACTGTTGCGAGCGCTGCTATCAGTCGACCGTTACAAATGAGCGATCCATGTTTTGTAATAAATTTCCCTATCAGCATCTCTAGTGTGGCACATCTCACTAGGTCCTTACCTGATTTTGGTCTCAGACTTGGAGTAGACAGTGAGAACGAAGTCTCCGTTGACGTACGGCTGCATGGTGGACGGGACGATCACGTACTCTCCCGGCTGCAGACTGTGGTGCTCGATCAGATCCCTCTCGGGGGTGTAAGTCTGCGTCTGCTTCAGGGGCCTGTTTCTCCTGAAGAAGCTGTCGCCCAGGCGTCCCTGTGGTGTCTGGAAAGAATATTCAGAGTGAGGAAATTCCTTTCTGGGCATCACGTTGCTTTATTCAGGGTTATTTATTAAACGTGGAATTAGGTTTTTGTGCAAAGGCGGAGAGTGATCGATGCTCTTACCCCTGGTGGAACCTGTTGGCAGTGAAAATGAGAAGAAGAATGTCAGTATACAGTTTTCAGATCAGTGGTTCACTGGTTCAGGTCAAATAGATTTTCACACTAATACAATTAATCAATCAATCACAGTGATTATTTAAACAAAATTCAGGGGACGAACCTTGAAGAGCGTGAGTCCAATCAGCTCCGACTTCACCCGGTTGCGATGCTGCTGCTTTGGTTTGAGCATCAGAGACAGCAGGATGTTTTTGTCGTCGACCTCCTTCTCGTCTATTATAGTCACCTGGATGCGATACTGAGGATTCGTCGCAAAGGTAGCTGCAGGTGATGACAAACATTAACAGAGCATATGATGATTCAAATCAGGAACAGACATCTCGTCCTTGCAGTAATAATTTAGGGTGAAGGAATTAGTTTGGCTCACGTTTGGACACGTTGCCGCCTGCAGATCTTCCAGCCACCCAGCTGCCGTCGTAAATCATGCATTTCCACTGGCAGGTGAGGTCTCCGTCGATAAAGTTCGGGTTCTCGCAGCAGATGGACACTATCATGAAGTAGTGACAGAAGTCCTCCAACTCCATCCTGATGGTTAAATACAGGAGACAAACACATTTTACTTCTGCTGTTTATACAAACTTCATCCATGAGGAATTATATGTTTGTTCTTGTTTATTCACCACCAGGCTTCACTCTTTACAGTGTTTTACCGCTATTATTATTGCACGTATGTAACCAGTGTACATTCCAAATTATTACACAAACTGGTTTTACAAGTATTAATGGGTGAGGAGGTAAATCCATCACATTTGTCAGCCTCAGAGCCGCCGCCCCCCCCTTCCTCTGTGAGTTGTATATGAGTAATATTCCTCTCAGTCGTGAATATACTCCGCTGCTCTGTTGTTTGTTTACAACCTTCTCGAAGTCGACTCACCAAAACTCTCCGTCGTCACGGTCAGAACACTTCTCCTGATCCTCTGGGCTCACCTTCTGCCACATATCCGACCTGAGTCGAGAGGAAAATAAGTTGATAACAGAATTCAACAATTTGAAGGTTTTTTTTGTTGTTGAAACAATCAATCTTGCAGGGTAAACTTCATCATGCAGATATGTGGGTGTGATGTATGATTACTTGTCGCTCCACTTTCCGTTCCACTCCGTTCTGCCCCAAGGGTTCATGACTCGCACCAGCTTCACCTCGGAGCCGTAATAATTGACCTAAAGATGAAATCATCAGTTGGTGAATGAGCCAGTACTGAATTATCCCAGATGAGTATCTTTACTTCTTATTCTCCTATTTACCTTTGTGACTGCGGTGACGGAATAGGCGTGAGCATCCACCAATCCAGTGTGAGCCACAGTGTTCACCAGCTTATCCTGAAACAGACAAATTACATCACTCCACAGAAGTTGGTTTCTTCAGTGTTTTCTCCAGCGGTGTGTCCTGTCTTACCCCTTTCTGCGCCGTCCCGCAGCAGATCATGGAGTTGCAGCCGGTGGCTCTGCTCAGGGCGAGCCACAGCTCATCGTCGTGGCCTGACGAGTGTTCCTCCCTGAGTTTGTAGGTCATGTGCACGCCGCCGCTGAAATCCTTGCAGGCCTCTGATGGCAAGCCAGCGTTCATGTCTGCGTATGAGCCACACACTCTGACGTGGACGGATAAAAAAAGATGTTGACAGATTAAAAGTTCAGCTAATCTAGAATTTAATATCTTGATGTGGGTGTTTTGGTGAGTTGTGCATACTTGGCGTATGCTTTCTCCAGCAGAGGAACCCAGAACTCGTTCCCACTTTTGGCGTGCACTGACAGTAATTTGTTGTCGATCGTTGGCAGGTGGTCGTCAATAACAACATCCACCCACTTGCCGAACCTCCAGAACTGCAAGAGGAAGGAACGAGTGAGAATCGCAAGTTCGCTGCAGGCAAGAAAGTGTTGTGGGAGCATTTTTTTGTAAATAATTATTATGCGTCTTCACCCTGAAGTGAAAGATCCCTGTGTAGTTCTTGAAGGACTGGTCCATCGGCACGACTTGCACCATCAGGCTTTTGTGGAATGTCAGTGCGGAAATTGCAGCCAGGAACCAGCAGTTACCTTGTAAATAACAAAAACAAATACTTTTCTAAAGCACTGCAACATAGTTCAAATTGTCACCAAAGCAAGGTCATTGTTGCTCACCAACACTGCCTTGACCGAAGTCGAACCTCGAGGCTCCTTTGGAACAGAAGATCGGCTCATCGTTGTTGTTTTGTGCTTTCAGGATGTCCTGAAGAAAACAACAAAGGAAGCAAATCAGACGAACGAGCACGTACAAACACACAGAGAATGGAAAAAGGAAGAAAGAAGTATTTTACAGCCGGACGAAGCCACTCCACTTGGGCTTCACGCCAGCTGCTCAGATCGGGCAGGTCACCCAGAGACTGGTTGTTCGGTGGGAAGGTGTTGTCCACAAACAGTCTGCCTCTGCGGAGGCAGTTATCTTTCAGCTGGGCGTAGTCTTGGTTGTTGAACTTGGCGGGGTTGGAAGGGCTTCCCTCGCTGCCATCTTGGTAGCGCAGGTTGATGATAGAGGTGCATTCAGGCATGATGACGAGACTCTGAGACACAAGAAGAAAGACAAAAAAAGACAATTCAGAATCTTATCTGAGATGCAGCTGCTTCATCCGGCTTTCATATACAGACGAGGACAAACACCTGCAGGACTGCTGCAACCAGGCGGCTTCTTCACGAGAGACGGGACCTGGAAGTGTCAAGTCTGGTCTGAGCAGCAGACTACAGACGACTTATATACAAACTGTGTTGCATAAGTCAGGAGACAGACCCTCCCACCAAAAGGTGCTTAAACCCCCCGAGGCTGCAGAGGCGAGATGTTTGACATGATGTTTTCTCATCACCTCCACTGAAGCGTTAGCAGACAGTTGCCTGTCCTGTCCCGTCTCATCTGCTTGTGTCATAGTTCCGACAACAAATCCTCCCTTTAACCTTGAATTTTAATTTATACTCACTGTTTTCTTTTCTGCTTTTGTTGCTTTAATTTGGATTAACTTGTTGGTTTTTTACGTCTGATGGTCTGTAAAGTAAACATGAACGTGGGTGAGCATACAGCATGAGGGAAGCCATTATTTACCCAAAGTTACTCTGCAAAGCTGGAAGAATTTTGGTTTTCGCTAAGAACAGGATAAGAAGCTGGTGAAGCAGGAGTCATAGCACGGAAAAAATGGTAAGTACCAACATGCAAATATGAAAAAATAAATATA